>JAACNH010002656.1:0-36871 GCA_019447015.1 Hymenochirus boettgeri
CTAACAAATCTTTTATAGCGTTTGGGGCTGGGGGAAGGAGAACTATTATTTGGCAAAAAGTTGGGGAAGGGGTGGCCATGCCCTTTAAGAACTTTAAAGGTATGAAATATGTTGCTCTACTTTTCTCTCTACCCTCCCCCCCTTCCCCCCTACTATACTTCCTATATGGGATGGATTTATGTATAAAAATGTTTTATAATTTGTTATCTGTGAATGAGAGGTGAGCTACGGACTTGCTTGTTTAATGGCAAAATCTAACTCAAAGTGGATCCCAAGTATTAGAATTTATGAATAGAGAACACATTGACAGAAACTCATTTTAGAAAAAACGCAGTTTCAAAACTCCGTAACAAAAATTATCCCCATTGGTTTTTAGTCAGAATCCAGAGGCCAAATCTAAAGGAGTGACAATTGCCATTCACAAATCAGTTCCTTTCCAACTACAAGATACAAAACACGACTCAAACTGCAGATTTCTACACATATATCATCTCCACCTCCCCCCTATCATAGACAAAGGAGAATTAACACCCTTAAGGTTCGTACGCACGCTCGATGTCCGAGTGAGGAACGACCCCTGACGGCCGAGCACTACACGTTCGTCGCGTGTAGCGCTCGCCCATTGGGTGTCATTCCTCGCTCGTAAATCGTGCATGTGTACAAACCTTTAGATGCCCCCCTCACTGAAGTAGGACTATCAAACACTATCCAAAGTCCAGGACCCGATGGCTTCACTGCCAAATTTTACAAAATCTTCTAATCAGACCTAACCCCATTCCTCCTAAAAGTTTTTAATTCAATATCACCAATTTGGCAATTTCCCCCTCAAGCTCTTGAGACACATTTATTTGTGATACTCAAACTTAAGAAACCAAAAGCAAAAATAATGCCCTTTATAAATATGTCCCTTAGACCCTCATTTGACTTTATTGGTAAATAAAGAAAATTGGAACCTTAAAAAAAAGTGATCTTAAAAAAGCAAAAAAAACCTTTAAAAGGTTAATTCTCAGATCGTATTACAGTAAATGAAATTACAGTATTACAGTGAAAAGTAGATGTAATGATTTCGCCACTGGTTATCACAGCTTTATAAATAGCGAAAAGTCAGAATCTGCCAAAAAGGAGGTAGATAACGGAGGCAAAAAGTTTAAAGGACCTTTATAGACTTAGGAAAAAAGTCTATTTGTGAATGGAACTATGAGCTTCATTCACAAATACTATAGCAAGCTGTCATTCACTGACAGCTTACTATATAACAGGTGCTGTGCTGAGATCTGAACGGCAATCACTGTGCAGTACCACCACTACAACACCAGGGACAGCATGGAGATAATTAAGGGAAGACAGGGGTGCAGAGAGGAAATGCTCTGACGTCTCCTTTATTGCAGCCAGTGAGGAAAGCCTGCATTTGAGGGTTTAAAGCAAGGAGGGGGAGGGGTTGTGGCCTAGGAGCATTAAAGGGCATGCCCACACTTTAAAAAAACTTTTAATATGTTGTAGGGCTTGCTCCCCCAGTCCCAACCGCATTAATATTATTTGCAGAAACTCCCCCGATCTTTACTTACCTTCCCTCTATCCTCTGCCGCACTGCCCAGCCTTCTGCTTGCATGGAACTGCAAGCAGGGGGCCGGACCGGCAGCTGCGTCTGTGATTGGCTGAGAGGAAGCCAATCATGGACGCGGCTGCTGGTAGTTCAAAATGGCGGAGGATAGAGGGAAGGTTAGTAAAGATTGGGGGAGTTTCTGCAAATAAGATTTATGCGGTTGGGGCTGGGGGAGCAAGCCCTACAACATAATAAAAGGGATTTACAGTAGGGGGAGGGAGACCAAAATAGCAGGGAGAGGGAGTAGGGGGGGCTGCTCAGAGCATGCCACAAACCTCTCAATTTCCCCCTCTGCTAGGCTCCTGCTGGCCAGTTTTCTGGACTTTGGAGGGACATTGCAGGGCAACCATTTGGAGCTGGGATTTAAGGTAAGGATTTTTCTACACTACACAGTGGGGCCAGTAGTGGGTTGAATTATAATTTTGGGGGTGGACATGCCCTTTAAAAAAACAAAAAAAATTTTAAGTGCTGCAGATCATACCCTGTACAGTCACAGCATTAAAAATGCGGTTATAATGATTTTTTTCTGGCGATTGCCATGGACCTCTCTGCAAGTTTGTTTTTTTTTTAGTATTTCAAAACAAATTACATTAAAGGGACTGTATACAGAAAAATAGGTTATTTTAAATTGATCATAACTGGAAATTATAATTCTTCCCAACCACCACTGTATCGTATTTTTGTTGATCTGTCCTCTATTTCTTTACATATCCAATCTAAAACATCTTATATTTCAGCCGTCAATCAATTTCTTTGCTCTCAAAAACTATTCTTCTGTGAGGATTTTTACTGTAGCTGGAATGGTGACAGAGTTTTGACAGTTGGAATGCTGTATGCTGTGTGCAGGCTTGACAGTTGGATTGTGGGGAAAAAAACAGGTCGGATGGCAGTGTGAGTGGTTAAAAGAAGGAGGGGGGAGACTGTTCCTAAACAAAATGGGTGCTGGATTGAAGGCATGCAGCAACACAGGAAATAAGTGTTACTTACATGTATTAAATTATAGATTAAGATGAGGCAAAGTAATTTTTCCAGTATAGTGTCCTTTTAGTTTATTTTCTTCTATCCAACCGACAGTTTGCATTTGTATGTAACTGACTAGATTTGTATGATTAGCAATAGAAGGTGACCTACTGTATAACCTCTATTAATAAAAGTGTCAGTAACTATAAATAGAATATTATACAGCTTAGATATCATTTTAGACTCACTTAAAACTTGATTCTGGAAAATCCAATGAAAGAAAATTAAAATGTATATTTAATAATTAATACTTTTAGTAGAAAGTCATTAATACAATTAAGCCAGGTAAGTATCTGTGCAGTAAAACCTATAGGTTATGGCTGGGAAATACTTCTTTGTGAATCATTTTACTCAAGAACATCTAAAAGCTAATTTGCACATGTCAAAACTCACCTTGTGTTTGGGGATGGATTTTATCCAATTTCCCTACAACTAGGTAAGTACCTGAACCTGGTTTCAGCTTCAAAATTTCATTGGTCGACAAAGTTTATGTCAAAATTCTTTTTGCTTTTGACACAGAGGGCCATATTGATAAAGGTGCAGTATCCCTATTTTGCCTTACCGCGCCTTAAAGGATTGTAATTGTGATTGGCAAATTACAATTTAGATCGTAATATTACGATTGTGGGAGTACAACTATGATCATGATTGTTATTGTAAGCCTGCATAATACCATTGCAGTAGTCTACTATGCATGGTACTGTACAGCCGATCGATCATAAATGTACATTTAAATCAGCGGCCACACATTACCGATAACCTGTGATTATGGAGGTTTCCAATACTTGCGGTTTAGTTTATATGGCCCATAATTCGGTTTTGACAGTTGGAATTCCTCATCTGTTCCATGAACCTACTGGTGGATTGAACCTTGGTATGTTCATTCATCCCTGTTACATCCTTTTTAACCTGAACCTGGTCTAGTCTATTCAACAATTACCAGGTCGGGAGCCTTTTCTGACCATTGGAACAAAACTATTTTTCAAATAAGACAAGACTGTAATATCACAACCCTTCACTCCAGTCTGTCTGTCTACAGAAAATGTGCTCCAACTAACCGAAAAGTCAAATAAACAGAACGGAGAAGGAGGGAAGTGAACATAAATACACAGCAGACATTAAAATATCCTAATATTGTACATAAGGCTGCCATCACATTACGAGACAGCAGGAAGACCTGCTAAATATATCTAAGGGATTATACACACCCCTAACTCTAAAGATCCTCTAAGTAAAAGGTTATCGACACCTATCACTCTATACACAGGCCTATATCTATAAACAGTAATTCCTAAATAGCCTAATTTAGAGAACACTTAGATAAAGTTCATTTTGGGATATACAAAAGAGTGCATGAAAAGTTAAAGAAAAAAAAATACTATGGTACTGTAAATAGTTGAACATTAGCACACAGTTAAGAGTAAATGGAATAAGTAAACAGCATCCATGAGCAAAGGTCCATGAAAACCTAGTAATCCAATATGGAAAAAATGACAATGTCCAATATGATACTCCAAGATGGAAGCCAATATACGGTCCGTCCAATTGGCTTAGTGATGTTCCTTAGTTTGATGTTAAAAAAACGACGAACTGCTTTGGCTGAAGCTATTGCCCTATTTTATACCTTCTCCTGAAAGGGGTAGCAGCTTGGTCCCTAGTGGTGTGGTTTGAGAGGTATATCCTGATTTTTGGAGTGAACCTTTTAAACTCCATTTCCCCTCTAGTTCATACGGAGAGTACCGTGCATATCACATATGAAATATTTAATTGTTTCAACCTGAGTCAGTGCCAGTGGAGCGAACCTCAGTGGTTTTGTGCATCTTTAATGATAGTAATTTTCCCCATTACTTATTAAAGGACAAATGTATTGTCTAATCTCCGCCATACCTCATTCTGGAATCTATCCCAGTGCTTTTTGCAGAACATGTCTTCCTATTGGTTTGGATCAAAATGAGGGTGGAGTAACAACTGTACAATTTCCCTTTAATAATTTAGTATGATTATATAAATTTAGTTATTATATAGTGGATAATGCACCCACAACTGTAAATTATAAGGATATTAGAAGTCACCGAGGAGTTCCATGACCATATAAAAGTACGAGGCCGCAGGCCGAGTACCTTTTATACAGGGCACGGAACTCCAAGGTGACTTCTAATATAATTATAATTTACAGTTGGGGGTGCATTATTTATTATAACCTACCCCTTTTTGGCTTCTGGTTTCTTCTCCTCCTGGAACTGTAAGATTATAAGGCTATAATCTTACAGTTCCTCCCATAGAAATCCACCACAGGGGTAGGTTATATATATATAATTTATTTTATCGACCTACTGTAAGTACATCCACCCTTTATGTGGATTCAATATTCATAAATCAATACCATAAATAAGATTTCAAATTGAAAATCAGTGTGTAGACGTCACGTATCCCCTTGACCATAACAAAACAGGACAATGCACCAAGATGCTATTGCTATAAAGACCATAATTAATTAGGGAGCAGCTAGAGCCAGTAAACTCAGTACATTCTCATTTCTGAAACACTTCCAGAAATTAAGATATTATTGAAGAAAACGAAGGTCGCAGGCAGGATTATAAAAGATCTATTATGTGCTAACTGCTGCCTTCTACACTACAATCATTTTACAGTTTTTGTTAGCCTAATGTATATAAATGATCCTGTGCTAGCAAAGTATAATTTTACAGCGTGTTTTTTATTTTTTTTCAACGTTAACATTTTCAAAATTAGATAATTGCATTTAGTTCGCATCCTGCATAATATCCCTCTGCTGCAAAAAGCTTACAAACGCTTTTAGGAACCCTTTATCACTGCCTGCCTTTCCCTGAATGAGGCCAATTTACTACTATTTGTGCAGATTTAAGTGAGTGGAGGGGAAAAGTATATGCTGTCAGCATTATTAACAAGATGGATGATTAGTCACGTGCACTTGATGGAAAGTGCCAAGCCAGACACTGCTCCACTTAGAAGGTCGGAGAACTTGCAGTGTTTCTGTGGCCCAGCAAACTCTTTTAAAATACAAAACACTAGAGAACATTCATGCTACAACAGGTAAAATGTTCTCATATGAAAGTCAGGATCAACCTCTCCCCCAGTCTTTTCATTTCCAACAGGGGCAGGTGCACATTTTAGGGAAGGAAGTTGTCAAGGACCAAGGGACGTGTGGGGGAGCTGCCAGTGCTGCCATATTTAACTATGGATTTTGGCAAGTGTAAGAATGGGAGGTAGGATTAATATCTTCTTCTCATTAAATTTGAGATTTTGATTCTTTGTACTCATTTTTCTAGGTAAAGTTCCCCTTTCTGATGTAAAATCCTATGATATTGGGAGGTAGGAATAATCAATCAATAATAACTCTCTGTCCCAAGTACTTTTCATGATTTTTTAAACTAAACAACTGAATTCAACAGTAGGTAAAAGACGCATTTTCTAAATAGTCTACAGTCATTTTAACGTCACCTGGTCCTCCCTTTAAATAAATAATGAGCACTCACTCATTAATTGTTCAGCAAGATCAAGCGAGGCTGCCTGATGTGACTCCACTTTCTGTGGATTCCATGCACATGCGCACTAAGGCAAGAAAAGTCCCATATGGCAATCCAACTGCCCCAGTGCGATTCCACAGACAAAGTTAAAGGTGTTAGCTCTACTAATTAAATACAAAAGGAAGGGTTGGAGTACTGATGCCTTTTAATTTCAACTGAAAATTTTGTAAGCCTTTGAAGGTCCTTTCTTAATCCAACCACCAGAGACTTGTCAAAACATGGGAGTATTGGTAAAATTTCTATGACAAATCAAAATAAATGCAGGAGGAAAGCAAAGATCCCTTTCGAATTGGAGTAAGTTAAAGGAACACTAAACTTAAAACAAGTATTTGTCACCCGTTTCTATTATTCACAGGGAGGTGAGAACACTTATTCCCACCTCCCTGTGAATAATAGTTTGTTCAGGGGACCTGGAACTTACCTTACACGCGCTCCTCTCGCAAACCGCTCCTTCACTGACAGCCGCTCTGTCCCGACCGCATGCGCGCCAATACAAAAGATAGGGTGCGCGATCAGAGCTGTTCTGTGCAGGAGCGGCTTGGGAGAGGAGCGCGGTAAGGTAAGTTCCAGGTCCCCTGAGCAAAGTATTATTCACAGGGAGATTGGAATAAGCGTTCTCTCCTCCCTGTGAATAATAGAAACGGATGCCAAATACTTGTTTTTTTAAGTTTAGTGTTCATTTAAAGAAAGCTGCACTGGCTGTTTGAGGTTAATTATGTAACAACCTTGTTTAAAGGGCATGTGCAGTCTAAATATAAACTTTTGCTATAATGTAGTTTACCCCTGCCTTGTGCTCTGGACAGGTCGCCGCACCTGTGATTGGCTGAGAGGCAGCCAATCACAGATATGGCTGCTGTCAGTGGAGAACGCTGCTGGAATGAAGGTCTGTAAGTACAGTTCTAAATCTATTTTTTGCCAAACTAATATAGTGGTTGGGGGTGGGCAGGGATAAACCTACATTATATCCAAAGGAATTAACGCTAGGGAAAGGGCTCCTCCTACTTTTCACTTTACTGGACTTTGGACAAGCACTGCAGGAGAACCATAAGGAATAGAGATGTAAGGTAAGGATTTATTTAAACTATGCAATGGGGTCAGTAGTGGGTTTCATTTTAGTTTGGGGGTGGACATGCCCTTTAAATTATAATCTTTTCCTTTAATGGATAATTTTGTGTTTCATGATTGGGTAAGTGAAGGCCAACCAATCATCCATACGTGAGCCAATTCTTGGACACAATAGGTATTCGTCAGCCAGTCGTGTGTCACGGGGTCACCCTCTGATCGCACGTTTGTATGTTAACCACTTCTGATCCCCTACAGACAGGCTATTTGTCAGAAGTAGGGATGGACTAGAACTCAAACCCAAGTTCAAGCCGAACTTTCTGAGTTCGGACGAACTCAAACTACTTGAAATAGTTCGGGTTCGAACTAGTTTGATTTTTTGGACTCACAGGACTATCTTCGAAAACCCTCGAATATTCGAGAATTCTTTGAACGGCCCCATTCGGGAGTCCCGCAGCTCGAAACTGGGACCCCCCTCACGGGTCCCTACAAGGACTATTGCGGCCTTGACAAGGGCCCTTTGGGGCTTAAGTGGTCCCGCAGCTCGAACCGGGACCCCCCTCCCCGGCACTTGTAAGGGGCCTTGCGGCACTAATAAGTGCCTTTGTTGGGGGTCCCGCAGTTCGAACTGGGATCCCCTGCCTGCTCCTAAAAGAGCCCTTGGGCGGCGTCTTCTGTCTTCCATCCGGTGACACCAGCTTCGCTGAGGCCACCGACCCCAAGAAGTACCCCTGCGGCCGCCAGGGGGTGGCCTTAATGAGGCCGATGTTACTGGCATTTTGATCCAATGCGACGTCTTCGAGCTAGCGACACCAACACAAGGCAGGCAGGCTCACTCGAGGGGGTCCCGGTTTGAGCTGCAGGACCCTTGTTAGGGCCACAAGGGCACTTCTTAGTGCTGCAAGGGCCCTGATAGGGCCGGGGAGGGGGGTCCCGGTTCGAGCTGCGGGACTCCTTAAGCCCCAAAGGGCCATTGTCAGGGCCACAAAGGTCCTTGTAAGCACCCAGGAGGGGGTTCCGGTTTCGAGCTGCGGGACCCCCGAACGTCTGGCTGGGTTTTGGGAATCTCTAGCCATTCAGGGATTTTCGGAAGTGGGCGTTCGAGTTTTGCCAAAAGTTCAAAGATTACCAAAAGCGGCATGCGGAAACCGTCCGGTTTTTAGGCTGTTCCCCGCACACGGACGTGTTCCCCAGACCATCTCTCAGGGGCCTTTAAGGTAAGTTTACACTGAAATATTTCGGAAAGTTCATTTGAACTTTCTGAACTATTTACCCCCCATTGACTTTAATGGGTCCGTTTTCGGACTTTTGAACTTTTTTAGAAGTTGAAATTTTGAGAACGGACTGAACTTTTGAAAGTTCAGCAAACTCTAGTCAGAAGGCGTGTAGCCTGTTCAGTTTTATTGAGAGGGGAGAAAACAGTAGACCTTTCCCCCCCACTAAATTGTATCAATGGGAGGATATTCACCTGCTACATCGATCCCTGGCTATTCCAGCCTAACAATGATCTAACATGTGTCTTGGCCCGTAGACCATGTAACCCTGCTAACTGCTTTTCTCCTAATTAGATTCCCTCTTTAAAGGAAAAGTTCACTCTTAAAGTGAACTATTTCTTTTATGGCATTGATTATCTTTACTTTGTTAGAATTCACCTTTTTCTCATACTAAATGTAAGAATATATCCAATGTTACATGTGATATGGAATTAATAAGAAGAATAATATGGAAATATCAAAACGTCTGCTACCTGATTTATTACCACATCCCCTGCAGCAAGAATATAAAATCATTCTGTAACTGTTTATAATCTTCTAAATACTAATCCCTGGCACATCTCCCATTAATAGGCTATAGGTTATAGATTTTCATGACTGACAGCTACGACATGTCTATCTTAGGGGTGGGAGCTGGAACTAGAGATACTAGAGACATTATACTGTATATAATTAATGCTGCATATTACATTATTCTGATTGCTATTCAGTGTGTAGATGGCAATGTGAAGGCTTAGCCTAAGGGTAGATTAATGTTTAAATTTTTACATATGCATTATTAAAATGTGCAATAAAATAAGAGAACAATACCTGTAGCCTCGAATTTTCAATCAATGTTTTATAAAAAAATATATCTTATATACTAACCCGCAGTTACAGACACACTGCGAGTCAGCCACCAGGTGGCACCCAACCCGGAAATTATCAGCAGGGGATGGATGCTTGGGAGAGTGTGTGTTTAATGTGCCAGGGGGTGTGTGTCTGGGGGGTCGATTCTTTAAAGAATTGGGGGGTTTCTGGTTGTAATTGGTTGCCAATATTGAGTGCTTTTGGGAGTGGTACAGGAGGCATTGACTGGGTGTGACTGTTTTTTTAGAGGACCTTTGACTCTCCAAGTATATATTGCTCACATTCAACTTGCCAATACAGTGATATGGAGTTCTTGAGAATACCAAGAGGAGCCTTTTTCTGATCTCAAATATCTGATTGGTTGAGGCAAAATTAGCACCATTTTTAAGGATAAGAACATTTATTGAATAACCCTGTAAACTTGCCCCACAACTGAACAATTGATGGGTTTCCGCATTGAGTTTTTGCTACATTTGAGAGTTATGGACGAATTCGAGGCTTACTGAATGCTACATTCGAGAGTTACCAAAGAGGGTTACTGAAATTGAACGCTACATTACAGAGTTACCAAACGCTACATTCGAAGGTTACCAAAGAGGATTACTGAAATCGAATGCTACATTCCAAAGTTACCAAACGCGAACACTACATTTGAGGGTTACTGAATGATACTTTTGAGAGTTACCGATATCGAAGGCTACATTCAAGGGTTGCCGAAATCGAACGCTACATTCAAGGGTTGCCGAAATCGAGTGCTACATTTGAGGGCTACCGAAATCGAACGCTACACTCGAGAGTTACCCAACGATACTTTTGAGAGTTACCAAAATCGAAGGCTACATTCAAGGGTTACCAAAATCGAAAGCTATATTCGAGGGTTACCAAACAATACTTTTGAGAGTTACCAAAATCGAAGGCTACATTCGAGGTTTAACGAAATTGAACGCTACATTAGAGGGTTACCAAAATCGTACACTACATTCGAGGGTTACCGAACGATACTTTTGAGAGTTACCAAAATTGAAGGCTACATTCGAGGTTTAGCGAAATCGAACACTACATTTGAGGGTTACCGAAAACTAACGCTACATTCGAGGGCTACCGAACGATACTTTTGAGAGTTACCAAAAACAAATTCTACATTTGAGGGTTAGCAAAGTTGAGGGCTACATTCGAGGGTTAAAGGAATAGTTCACTGCAATAGTGAACTATTCCTTTTCTACATTGATTGAAGCCCAGGAGGTTAAGGAGCTATGCCTTACCTCCTGTTCTTCAATCAATGTTTAGATGGCCAGGAACGAACTTCTGAAAATCTTACCTTTCACGCGATACAGCGGGGCCGCTCTGACAGTTCCCAACTGCTTCCAGCTTCTGTTGCGCTGTAACGCGCATGCCCGATAATGTGCATAATAGTGTAACAGAAGCAGGAAGCAGTGGGGAATTTCAGAGCGACCCCGCTGGATTGCGTGAAAGGTAAGATTTTCTGAAGTTCATTCCTGGCTATCTAAACATTGATTGAAGAACTGGAGGTAAGGCATAGCTCCTTAACCTTCCGGGCTTCAATCAATGTAGAAAAGGGATAGTTTTGCAGTGAACTATTCCTTTAACAAAATTGAACGCTACATTTGCAGGTTACCGAGAATTTGCTAATATTTCTAAAGAAGTTCTAAAATTCCAAGATTGTCCGAACTATTAAAGTTTGGGTTGAATGCTGGTCTGGTTCTAGTCTATCTCTAATAGTATTCTATGAACGAATGTTCGTTCGTAAATTTACAATTGCAGCCAAACTTTTACAAATTTGCAAAACCTCATGTTTTTAAATATACCCCGTTGCTCCTTAAATAAAGTTTTTTAAACCCTTCTTTATAAATACATAGCTAAGTTTTACTTGTCTTTGCTTGCCTACCCTGTTATATATTAATCATGAGAAGAGAATCCTGCAGAGGGATTGGCTTCTGTAAAAATATGTATCCCCCCTATAATCTTATTCCTTGTCCGTGGGAATGCTAATTATATAATTATTTTACACTTTTAGAAAACCGATTGTTGACTACGATGGTATCTAATACAGTGAAATACAGGCTACAGTATATAGAACTGTGCAGTTTGTTTTCATTGCTCTAAAGGCTGTTTAGTGAATTTCCCTCCTTAGTCAAAGTAAAACTGCATGTGCTTCCTTTTCCTTTAACATCAAACATCAAAATTACGTTTCACTACACACATCTTGTCAATGTGATCCAGTGCTTCCTGTTAGAACAGACAAAGGTAGCAGGGTGTTAAATAATACAATAATTTCCTTTATTTTAATAGGGTGCAAAACCTGGGAGTTTTTTTTTCCTAAACACAATACTAGAATAAAAATAGCAGCTAATACTACACTACACACACACTTGTACCACACTGAACAAGGTAGTTGTGCCTATTTAATAAACTGAATGAATGACTTTAATTAATTACACAATGAAAGCAAATAGCGTATATAGTAGCTGAAGTTGAATAAAGATAAACATCCACTTAGATCAACCTTTTTACCCTTAGCACAGTATGATGCTATGATACTATGAAACTTCTTCTAGGCCCTCAGAGACAATCTTTTCTGAACAACGTACTATAGATTTCATTGAGAGGCCCATTAATATATTTTTCATAGCCAGGATCCTTCATTCCCCTTATTAATTTAGTTGCCATTCTTGGAACCCTTTCCAGTTCCATAATGTAAACCGCACTGTAAACTGTAGATGGGTCTTTATCTGTGCGATGGAATAATGTTACTCTGAAGTAAATCTATACCCTAATTTAAAGGGCATGTCCACCCCCAAAACTATAATTTCACCCACTACTGGCCACACTGTAGTGCATAAAAATCCTTACCTTACACCCCAGCTCCAAATGGTTCTCCTGTAATGTCCCTCCAAAGTCCAGAAAACCACCAGGAGCCTGGCCACCAGGGAAATTGTTTCCACCTCTGAGATGTCCTCTCAGAGGTTTCTGGCTTGCTTAGAGCAGCCCTTTACTCCCTCCCCCCCCTCCCTCCCATTTTCCTCTCCCTCCCCCTAGTTTAAAAACGCCTTGCCACATATTATTGATAGCTCCCCCAGCCCCAACCACTATAATATATTTTCCAGAGACTCCACTGATCTTTACTTACCTTCCTTCTGAACTACCGGCAGCCACGTCTGTCATTGGCTGCCTCTCAGTCAATCAGGGATGTGGCTGCCGGTCCCGCCCCCTGCTTGCAGTTCCATGCAAGCAGAGGGCCGGGCAGTGCGGCGGAGGAAAGAGGTAAGGTAAGTAAAGATCGGGGGAGTCTCTGGAAAATATATTATAGTGGTTGGGGCTGGGGAAACTAGCCCTACTATATACCAAAAATTGGGGAAAAGAGGTGGACATGCCCTTTAAGGCCCATACACACAGGCGATCACAGGGGCCGACCTGTGCATGTCCATTTCGGCCGATGATCGGTCAGCACTCTTTTCTTCTGCTTTCATTTTATTCTCTCTTCTTTCTCACGAATCTGCTATTATTTTCTCCATTGTACTTTGCTCCATAATTTTTTTGCATTATCCTTCACTTTTTTCTCATGTTCATCTCTTCGCTCCATTTGCTTTCCAACATAATCAGATGCCTCATTTTATGCTCTTTCTGTTTTTACACTCACTTCTCTGCCATTGCTCTTGCCTTTCTCTCTCCCAAACTTCATTCATTTATGCTCCCCCTCCTTACTGAGAACTAGAGATGTAACATGGGTTCGAATAGAACCTAGTTTCGAATCGAATCTGAGGGTTTTGAAGTCCCGACAAAACTTTAGGAACTCCCAGATTTCACTCAACCCGGATTTTTAGAATTTTCGATTTTTATCGAAATGAAAAGTAGACGATTATCAAAAATCGTTAGTAGATGATTATCGAAAATCGAATCCTCCAAAGTAACAATCGATTTCGGTAACTCTCGAAAATAGAATGCGGAAGCTTGAAAACAGCCCGATCATGAGGAAAGAAAGTTTTAAAATAAGTTTTGGTTATATTTACAGGTTCCCCAGACCATTCCCCAGGTCTCTGTGCCATTTACAGTTACCTACTATGACTATTTGTAACTCAAAATGGACAGAAACTTTCAAAAAAAATTCTCCCATAGACTTCTATGGGTCCGTCCGAAAATTTAGAAAATCAAATCTTCAATCAATGCATTAAAGCAATAGTTCACTTTTGCAGTGAACTATTCCTTTAAGTTATTTTAAAATGTAGTCCACAGAGAGAACAATCTAAAGAAGTTCTCATAGTGATGGAATCAGCTGGACCGGTGAAAAAGTGAGAGTGTAGCAAGAAGGAAGCTCCAAGTACAGGACACAGACAGGACTTCTTCCTGTCATTTGATAATACGTGGATCCATCAATCACGGGGAAATGAGCTGGCACCATCAGGACAAAATGAAAACTCTCACTTAAAATGGAAAGTAGACTTTTTGTTTTTATACAGTATGGAACACACATATATATATATATATCCTCCGTGTGTCCCGCACTCTCACTATTTGCTTCAGCATGCCTTGGTGCTTCCCAATAAGTAAAACACTGGAATCGGAAGACGGGGCACTCATAGGACTTGTTGCAAAATACATTTTTTATAGCTGCATTCCATCAACACGTTTCGGCTATAGTTATAGCCGTCCTTAGATATATATATATATATTATACATACAATAGAAGGTTTGTAGAAACACTTCTTAGGCTAAATAACAACTACATTTTGTGGTAGTGCTACTGATCTGGTCAAACATTTATACAAACATAAAAAAGATAATCAATGCACATTCCTAGGCCCCATACAATATCATATTATCTGCACACTGGCATACTTTATAAACAAAGGGATTTTAGTATACATTACTGTGATCACATGAATGAAAAGCCTTCCAACCACGTCAAGGTAACCCCAGTCTGGAAGGTCCTAACTTCTAACCTTTTTTTCTTCAAGGGTCATTATACTCATTGAAACAACTTTACATTTTCTGAAACTACAATTAAAGACAAGTAAAATGGTGATACTCCCATATCTATCTGTGCTTGCTTTCCATTAAATTATTAAAGTTTAGTGGGTGATCCTAATTCCCTACACCCTCCCTTACTCACTGCCTTCTTGTAGTGTCTGTGACACTTATAAGTTCTGCACAGGCTCACCATGGACACCGTTCTGCTTACATATCTCCCCGTTCTTTTTTTTTTCCTCTGCTGATTCTCTTAAAAGGAATCAGCAGAGGAAAAGTGTGCTGGCAGGCAGGCAAAGAGGTCAGGCATGGGTCACATATTATAATTTCTGCTTCTGGAGTGACAGGTCTTTCCCTGTAAATGCTGTAATTTCAAATGATGATTTCTCAGGATCTACAGCTCAGATTTAAAATCTGGATTTTTTTTTGGGAGTAGTGAGATCTTGCTCTCTATATATAAAGGTTTAACTTTTAAAAATTTGATTCTTTAGAGTAAAGATACCCTTTCAATTACAATTAGCAAACTTTTGCATTTCTCATAGTTGTGCACTGGATCCATCTAGTAGGTTTTCTCACTTCCCCCCAGCCCTTTGGCTTTTTAAAATAAGGGAAGAGGCTGTCCACCCAGTGCTTTATATTAAAGGCATAGGACCTACCATTACATTAAAGGGCTGTTCTGGGGGTGCTATTACCACATGGAAGCTTGACCATGTTTCCTAATAAATACATAAAATAGAAGGATTGTGGAAGCACTCCTTAGGGTAAATTACAACTACATTTTGCGGAAGTGCTACTGATCTGGTCAAACATTTATACAAACATAGAAAAGATAATGAATGCACATTCCTGGGCCCCATACAATATCATATTATCTGTACACTGGCATACATTATAAACAAAGGGGTTTTTAGTATTTTAGTATACATTACTGTGATCACATGAATGAAAAGCCTTCCAACCACGGTATGGGGCCTAGGAATGTGCATTGATTATCTTTTCTATGTTTGTATATATATATATATATATATATATATATATATACACACACATATACAGGCAATGCAGGGTTGAATTTGTATGTAAGTTTTGACACAATTCGGAATTTAAAACGTTTCACCAATCAGTAAATCTTCAAAACCCGCAATTCTGTCTTGAATCCAGGTTCGGTTCAAAGCCAATACTCATTAAGGCTTTAAGGCTCTTAAAGATACAAAAGATACTCACAAACCTGCAAAATTAATATGCCAGTTCATGAAATGCTGGGAAGTAAAAGATGATTGAACATTAAATCTCTCTAATATGCTTTTTGCCAGCATTGGTATATTATAGTTAGTATAGTATATGAAGTTGAATAAAGATGTATGTCTATCTAGTCCAGCCTACTCAGCAATACCACATTTCATTCTGAAGAGTTGATCTAGAGGAAAGCAAAAAAAGAAGTATGGACAAATTCCCTCCTGACTCCAAGTGGCAATCAGAAATATCCCTGGATCATGTCTACTTTATGTATTAAAGGGTAACTCTGGTCTCAAATTCTTCCAAACTAGTAATAATTATATAAAAAGCCTTCCATCACACCTTCAAAATAAAACCTAAATCATATTTCTAGATAAAATTTGTGAGAAGTTATTGCTGGAAAGGTTCAGCAATATTACTTCCTGGTTGAACTCTTCCTGTTTTAGCCACGTGACCAGCTTGTAGTCATGTGACCAGCCTGTCTGCATTTATAGGCTCCCCTTCTCAACTGTCAATTTTTACCTCAGGTACTTCCTGATTTCCCCAGCAATAAGTCTTAACTGACCATGCTTCTGCCCTGGGGGAAAAGGGCTCTGGCAGTGGTCAGGTGATGTCACTTAACCTACTGGAAGCAGGAAGTATGAACATTCACCCCAATGTAATTTCTCACAGGCTCCAGCCAAAGATGTGATTGTTGGCTCAGTGTAAAGGATATACTGCAGGCTTTCATTTAACCCTAACTTGTTTTGAGACAAACAAGCCCTTTAAAACCAGTAACCTGCAAGATTCTTTATTTTTAGAAACTCATCCAGCTCTTTTTTTAAACTATCCAATGGACCTTCCATCTCCACATCCAATGTAAGACAGTTCAATAGCTTTACTGTTCTCACAGTGAATAAATTCTTCCTAACTTGAAGACTAAACTTCTTTTCTTCTAGTCTTAAGGGATGTCCACATGTCCTCTGATGGTGAACAATGCCCCAGATATTTTATTGCATGGCCCGTTAATATATTTATATGCAGTAATCATATCCCCACACAAGCCTTTTCTTTACTGTGCATAATTGTGACTTATCAAATCTGTCTTCATATTCAAGCTCCCCCAGTTCCCTTATTAATTTAGTTGCCCTTATCTGAACCCTTTCCATTTCCAAGATGTCTTTTTTGTACACAGGATTCCATAACTGCACTGCATATTCCAAATGAGGCCTTACCAATGCTTTGTAAAGAGGGAGAATAACATTTTCCTCCCTTGAATCCATACCTCTCTTTATACAAGACAATACCATGCTGGCTCTAGATGTTGCTGCCTGGCACTTCTTGCTACCTTTAAGTTTGTTATGCACCAATAGAGATTCACTTACATACAATTTACGCTGAAATCCCTTTCTTTCCTTTGGCTACAGACAGAAAGTACCTGGTACCATTACCCACAGTCAAACCTACAGCAAGGTGTTTTATTATAGACTTTTGGAACAATAAAAAAAAAAACCTTCTTTGCACATTATCGTGGTCTATTTATTTATGTTAATTATACTGCAGAACAATATTTAAGTTATAACCCAATAAAAAGAGGGTCAATGATAACACTATAAAAATATGTTAAGGTGGCCATACACAAATTTCATTGTGGACAGGATTTACCTAATTTCGGCAGTGTGTAGGAGCCAAAACCGACCGACCGCAATGCCGACGAACGTCTGTAGTCGCCATTGTGTTCAGTAGGGAAAGACAGAAAATTTCCGTTGTTCGGTATTGCCTCCCTTTACTTTAAGTAAAGAGAGACGATACTATCTGTCCGTGCATGGAGTTGCTCCATACATGTGTGATCTATCGGCACAATGTGATAGAAATTGCCCAAGTGTATGGGCACCTTTAGGGCACCTTTAGGGAGATTAAAGCAGGGGATCTTTAATCTCATAGTTGTGAGCAAAAGACTAGAGGATTCCCTTTAAGGCTTGAGGAAAAGCTTAAGCCATCAAATGGTTCTTCACTGTGAGGGCAGTAAGGTTGTGGAATGCTCTGTCTGAAAATGTAGGGTCAGCTTAATCTTTGAACATATTCAAAGGAGGTTTTATTTGACAGGCAGAAAATCCAGGGTAACAGCTGGAGACCTGTGTGGGCTTGTGTATTTGGTATTTGGTTGTCTACTTTGATGTACTGAGGGACATGTATTATTGAGTTGACTGCTTCTCTTTGTTGGGGGGGTTCTGGAGGGGTGGAACTTGATAGATTTGTTTATCACAAACATATTCATTTTTTTCCAAAGGGGTGGACTTATCGTTTAAGGACTTTTTGTATTCTGGAATTTTGTATTATGTGTTATCTAAGCGATATTGCACTATAAATGATAAGCATAACCATGTGATAAAGGTTGAAAGTATATGAAAATGTTTTATTTAATATCTGAAAAAAAAGCAATAAAAATTTAATGTTAAAAAAAAAAAATGTTAAAATAATACAAGACATATCAGCATCCAAGGAGTCTTCTACCCTTATACCGTACAATAGTGAGTATTCACTATATCAAGGATGCTTAGCTTGTAAATACTGTAAAGTTCCCCTTAAAAGTGGGTTTGCAACTTTGCAGTGAAAACGACAGATTAGTTGCCTTATTATCCATTTCATTGTAGCGTAGTGGAAAATTAGACAGTGGCCCAGACAGGAAGTCAGATTCTGACTCAGTGAACAGTTGGCATAGTTTCTTGCCCTTTTTATGGCTTTATTGCTAATGAGCTGATAATGATCATGTTGCAAAATATTCAAGCTGGGGGAGATCATTCATTAGGCTCACTGTATCAAAACAACTGAAACAATACATGGAAAGATTAGTTGGCTTCCAAATGAATGAAATTATTTAATTATTATAGCAAAAGAAATCTAGTTAAGTAAATAGATGAACACATAAGGCTGCCGGTGTGAATCATTAACAGTGCATTCATTCTAATCAGTGCAAACTCACTAGTAAAGTGATGCCCAAGCATTCTGAACATGTGATTTTCCCTAAAAATCAAGACCTCTGTAATTTCTTTGTCCAAGATTATGAAAGAATAAATCTGATTAATGAGGGGTTTCCTTTTATACAGTGATTGACTGGATTGAGGGTTTTCTCACACTAGGGGGCTTTACGGTGCTTTTTCTGTTGTATAATTACACTATGCTCTGCTCATAGGAGTGAATGGTACCATTTACACTAAGAGCTGCGATGCAGTGCATTGTTTCCAACCCACTGCATGCAGCTGTTTGATGCATTACCCCTTAACAGTGCCTTGAAATCAACGGACAACATAGGGTAACATTGCACAGCATCACAGGTGTGCCTTAGAGTAGCTAGTCTATTTGTCACATATATGGGGTGTTAAAGGGCATGTCTACACTTAAAACAAAAAAAATGGTAAATCATCAGTTACCTGCTCCCAACCCCAATTGATATATTTTGCACTTTATTACCTGCATTACTAACCAGATATTTAAGGGTTGTTATTGTCCCTATTCTGGCATAGTAAGCCGGCCCCTCCCTACATGCAGTCAATCAAGGCTGTGACTGCTGACATCACTGATTGACTGCTGTTTCCCCTGCTGCCTTCTCTGAACATGCTCAAGCTCCTAAAAGCTCACTGAGCCGTTAAAGGAGGCAGATACCTTTGCCAGAAAGGAATAGAACTTATCATTAAATATCTGGTAACAAATGCATGTAATAAATTGGTAAAAAATAGCAGTTGGAGTTTTGGGCAGATAAATAAAAAGTCACCAGTTTTTCGTTGGACATGCTCTTTAGTTTGGTATCATTAAACACTGTCTCTAACCTTTACATTTTTCTTTTAAGTTGTAAAACATGAATGAATTTATGAAGAATTAAAACTAGATAAAACGATCTTTACAGAAAATCCAATATATTAAGTTGCTTGGTAAGCATCAGCACTACTGTACCTATTCTTATGGAATATTGATAAGCCTTTATCTAGTCGGTCTAAAGTCTACCTCTGTTTTGTTTCTTTTTTTAACTTAGCACTAAGAAGCTTATGACCTGGGCATGACTCAGAACCATTTTTGTTTTTCTTTACTGCAAAATAAAATGATCTAATTTGTTTAAAGGGAAATGTTTACTTAAACAAAGACAGCATGCAGCAAAAGTGCCTTGTAACTGCTTCTACTCGAGTACAAGCTGAGGTTAGCTTTTCAGGCTCATTTTTAAAAATTAAAACCTTGGCTTATACTTGAGTATGTACGGTACTCTGAGTTGTGTGTGTTTGTTGCTGCATTCCTTCAATTCATTACTTGTTTTGCTCAGGTTCCCCTCTCTGACTATCTGTGAGGACAAACATGCTCATTAATCACCATGAGCCAGCAATGGGAGAGGGAATTTCCCACCATGCAGTTTACATACCAATCATCACCCTTTCAGTTACAGAAAAACTGAACAAGTGCAAGTATTATTGAGTTTATGAAAATAATGTACTTGATTGGCAGTTTAAATGTAAGATGTTAGTTTCTATAAAAACGGGACAAATCAACAAAAAATGTTACAGTGGTAGTTGGGTAGAATTTTATTTTACTGTTCGGCTATAATTCTTGGTGACTTCAATTGACTACACTAAGCAATCCTGGCCCTCTCGCTTTCTCCATCTAACTTCCTCCTTCTCCCTCCAGCAGTGGACCAACACTAGCACCCATAAGGATGGTCACTTCCTTGACTTGGTCTTTACAAAAAAATCTTTCTGTCTCTCAGTTTGCTAGTAACTCCTTCCCACTCTCTGATCACAATCTAATTACTTTTTCTACCACCTACTCTCCCCTCTCCTCTGACGCTCCATCTACTGTCCTTGTTCTCAACACCCGTGCAATAGACCTTCCGGCTCTCTCCTCCTCTCTGTTCTAGCCTCGCTGCCTTCATGTCTGACTCTAACCCTGATTCGCTAATAGAATCATATAACTTTATCTTATCCACTCCTATTGACTCCTTTGCCCCCTACAAACTCGCAAATGTCGCCCCGCTAGTCCCTGTCCTTGGCTCAATTCAGATACCAAGTTGCTTCGCCACTGTACTCGTGCAGCAGAGCGTCTGTGAAAAAAGTCACACAGTCAGGCGGACGTTAACCACTACAAGCTCGTGTTGTCGTGTCTTAATTAGGATCTTTCAGCAGCTAAACACTCCAACTTTGGCACAATTATAAACAATGTCAAAAATAAACCCACGTAGTCTATTTTCGCTATTTAACACTCCGTTGCAGCCCTCTGTTACTGACACTCTACATTCCATTAACGCTCCTCAGGATTTTGCAGACTACTTTACTACTCTCAAACTACCGCCGTCTCCCTTTTACCATTTTTATCAAAACTCTTAGAACGTCTGGTCTCTACACGCATTACTAATTACCTCCATGCTAATAACCTATTGGACCCATTGCATTCAGGATTCTGACCGGGTCATTCAACTGAATGCAAAGTCTCAAATGACCTACAAGCTGCCAAATCCAAGGAACAGTTCTCGGGCCTCATTCTCCTTGACCTATCGGCTGCCTTTGATACTGTGGACCACTCTCTTCTTATGCAAATTCTATATTCTCTCGGCATCCAAAATCAAACTGCCGTGTGGTTGTCTTTTTATCTCTCTAACAGATCTTTCTCTGTCTCTGTTGCTAAGAAGACTTCCTCTCCTGTTCTGCTTAGTGTAGGGGTCCCTCAGGGGACCGGTTTTAGGACCCTTGCTGTTCTCCCTCTACACTATCTCTCTGGGAAAAATAATCAGTTCCTTCGGTTTCAAGTATCACTTATATGCTGATGGTACCCAAATTTACTTGTCCACCCCCATGCTAACCCCTGAAGTTCAATCCCAAATCTCTAGATGTCTGCTCTCTATTTCTACCTGGATGGCGCACCATCCCCTTAGACTCAATCTATCCAAAATGGAATTAATCATTTCCCCCCTAAACTGGGACCTAGTCCACCATTCTCCATCTCTATTGACAATATGGTCATTAACCCAGTTGAATCTGCACGCTGCCTTGGAGTTATCTTTGACTCCTCTCTCTCCTTCCATCGTCACATTAACAATGTCGCTAGGACCTGTTGTTTTCTCCTTCTCTCTCTCTTCACTACTAAAATGCTCATCCATGCCCTTATAATCTCCCGTCTTGACTACTGTAACAGTCTACTACTTGGACTCCCAGCCTCTTATCTCTCTCCTCTCCAGTCTATCTTAAACTCAGCAGCTCGGATCATCTCACTCTCCTCCCAAAGAGAACCCGCAACCCTGATACTTCAGTCCACAGGGTGGCTTCCCATTAAACAAAGAATCATATCCAATACCCTGATTTTAACCTTTAAATCTCTTCACTCTACTGCATCTTCCTACTTATCTTATGTTCCAGGCCGTGCCCTCCTCTCGCAAGGAAATCCTCACCACAAACCCCCAACAAACTCTGCTGCCGCCCGCCTTAATCCATTCTCTCTTGGTGCTCCCTACCTTTGGATCTCTTACCCTCTCTCGCTTCGCCTGGTGACATTCAAAATACAAATCTAGACTGTTATTCTACCTTTCTGAGCATCAGCACAACAAATGATTGTTGTGCTTTGTAAGCACTTTGTACCCACCCCCACCCCCACTTGTATCTGTTGTCCCTCCCACTTAGATTGTAAGCTCTCTGGGGCAGGGATCTCATTCCAAATGTGTTATGGCATTCTGCACTTCAATTCAATTCATACATAACCCAATTCATACATAATTCATATATATCATTTCTTGTATGAAATTGTATTTCATTTTTATTTATCTATATAATTGCTTGCACTTATCCCCTTGTTTGTATACTCTGTATTTTATAATGTACAGCGCTGCGTACCCAAGTGGTGCTTTATAAATAAAATCATACATTGATACATACATACATACATACATACATACAATGATGGTCATATTGAACTTGACATTTAATCATTCTAAAAAGTTTTAGCAGCTAGAGAGAGATCCCTTTTGCCACAGGCCAATTAGAACATGGATCCCTTTCAGATTTGCATACTGGGAACTTGGTGACATATTTCAAGTTAAATTATCTTCAGGTCAGTCACAATCCCTAGAGTTCTCAGACTGTTGATGAATATATTATTAGTAAATATGATATAGTCCCACTAACCATCATTATCTCTCAAACAGGTGCAATCCAAATGGCTTAATAATGTGTTGTAATAATGTATTAAAATTGAGGATAGAGGTAGCCTAATTATGGATCCATCGTGATAAGACCTTGACGTCTTTTAAAATGTAAGTCAAAGGTCCAGTATAAGCTGTCATTGTGCTGATAATAATCCATTAATTGAAAGAGTGAATGCTGAAGAAGTGAAAGGCATGTAAAAAAGGCCAAATGTATATAAATAGATTCCTAATAATCCATCTACTACATGTATATAGAAATTGTTTTATTCCATTAATATAGAAATACCGCTCTCTGTCCTTGGCTACTGTTAACTCTGAATCATCTGCCTCTATTCCAGCAGCAAGCGGGTCTATCTCTTCCATCCAAAAGCTGGTACACACAGTACTTATCTATGGCAGGTCACAGACAGAATCTGTAATGTCCCATACAGGTATGTGATGTGTGCTGGCTGCAAGCATTGGACACACGACAGATGAACGACAATAAACTGCAATGACGGACAAATCAGATGTTAATTTGTCTTGCAATCGCACCCTATACTACAGTACAGAGAGCTCAAGTTGGTATGACGAGATCCCACCTTTATTAGTACTGTAAATACCTAGTATAGTAACAATCTCTTTTCAATTTGTTTTTTCATTATGCAAATATAGGAGTTTAACCTACCTAGATACAGTAAGTGATGTCCTACTTGTACTGTACGCACGGTAACGCATGCAGTATTTATGCAAAGCGCTGCCGTCATTTCCTATGTGTGCTGTATTTTTGGAAAGTATGCAATACCACAGGTTAAAGTCCAGGCACATGCTGTGGCTACTAGCCAAAATAATAAAGGTGCTACCCTAGTCGGCCCTCTACCATGGACCTATAGCACAAGCAAAGTAGCAAACTTAAAGGACCAGGATGCAAACTGTAGCAAGGTGATTTCTTTATTCGTGCATCACAAACACAACTTTTTAGGGAATGCTTTGCCCCCTTCGACACCTGCAATACACATGAAATGTCATGCATGCATCCATTCCAATAAGGCATCAGAGCACAGCGAATATATATAGTGAGACTGATCAGATTGCAAAACACGATCCAAATCACGTAAGTGGGACCTAGCCCTAAAGATGAAAGAAAGTGACCTGCTGCACGTAAAGAGTGAATCATCTCATAGCGCTTCGCACACCAGGAAACAACACAAAGGATTTGCTAGAAAACAAAATCAAAGCAAACCAAACAAAGTGCTACAGAGCAGGTTAAAACAACCAGTGAAATAAATACGTTTTTTTTAAATAATAACAGCATATTGAAAAGCATGAAGGAAACTCTTTGTTGTTTACATTTGATTTATTAATACTAGAGCTGAGATTTCACGATCGGTTTAACCCCTTGTTTGCAGCGGGTGTGGGAGTATCGCAAGAGGCACTTGAGCAGCAGCCACAACCTATTCACCAGAGGCGCACGGATGTATGAGTGTAGGTATTTATCCCCATGATAACTGGAATTAAATACTTTTGCAGCCTCTGGTGAGATTTGTTAGATAAGGCTCTGAGTGAATCTACCCATATATGTTTAAACTCTACAAGGAACATTAAAGTGCTTTTTTCTTTTTAACAAAACCATAATTCCCAGGAAGTTTAGAGTGAGTGCCCCTACCTTGAATGCTTAATCGTAAGCTGAGAGTGGAAGCGACAAACTTCTCAGCTTTTGACAGGTTCCCAGCAATACCGCATACCCTTCTAACAGGGTTCAAGAATCTATTGGCAATTATGTACCTTGGAAAGTCCCAATTAGCAAATCACAGCCAAGTGTTAAGGACATTATGAATGCAAGGTTTGACTGCATTGTGGCTAAGAGGTGTTATAGGAATGCCAACAGATTCTTGTACAAGTCAGTCTGAATTGAGAGATCCAGTTGGATGACTAGCGAAACGTCTTCAAGAACTAAACTTCAAGTCCAGTTGATCTAACTGAATACAACAGATATGGGAATTACATATTCATCTGAATAAAGCTTCTAGGAAGTTCCCCAGCTGGCCTGTTAGTGTATAGAGGCCAGAGACTAAAAAGAGTCTAGATCTGAAAATCACCATTAGGGTAAGTTCCTCTCTATGTGTCAAATTTGCGATACATCGTGTTATCATAAAAGTACACTTGTCGTAAATGTAACTTGTACATTAAAAGCTTGGTATTGCAAAATAGTGAAACTGGGAAAATATGGCCCCATATAAGATCATCATGCTGGAAGACTGGTCACTATGTTTGATGTAGTAGGCATTGACTTCAGTGTAGCTGCACATGGTGCTTCAACCATGGTTGGGTCATGGCTGTGGGGCAGAACAATGAGTAACATGAAAATTGTTGGAGTCCCCTGTTGTATTTTTCATGTGTCCCTGTATTCTCCCTTCAAGTCACTAGCAAATCAAGGTCCAAGATCAGCAAAGCCATTTTCAAGTTTATGCCCTTCTTGGTGTCTTCCCCATCCTCCACAATGACCTCAAAGAGGGTTGCTAATGTTTTTATCCTATAGATATTGTTCATCTGTCTGGCATTTGTCTCAATTCTGAACAATGATTTTTATGGTGGAATATTTGGGAAAGAGACAGGGTTGGTTTTTGGGGTGAAATCCTTCATGAATGGTTATACGGTCGCCTGGAATAGGTGGACAGGTAATAATGTAGCTGTTATTGTGTTGTTACATTATTTTAAAAATGATTGAGAATTAAGTTTATCGTGATTACTGAATAAACAAGAAACTTTCCATCAAATCAGTGTCTGTTCTTCAAGATATTGCGATGCCTTGCCCATGTGTTTTCAATATGTTTCAGTCATTGTTTAACTGAAGCATATACTAAAAGATGAATTCTGTAGGATAAGGTGATACCTTTTTATTATGGACTAACAGTTCATTTTTACAGACAAGCTTTCGAGAGATACACTCTCTGTTCCTCGGGTCAAGCAGTACTAAGAAACACAGGGTACATCACATCTTTAAAGTTGATAGAGTCACAACCTTTTTTTGGGGAAAAAAAAGGTTGTGACTCTGAAGCACTTAGATCTGAAGCACTTAGATCTGTAACTTTACTTTCTATAGGTGCTATTGTATGAGGCCCAAACTGTTAGAGTCCACTGAGCCATGTCCTGGAATGGGCAGGGTTTAGGCAGGCTGGGGCCATTGTCTGGGCTATCTGGGCAGAGTGTGTGTGGAGTTGGTTGGGGTTCAAATTTATATTAGCACATGCTTAATTGTACTTTCTTGTGTATTTGCCTTGTATGTACTCCACAATGTGTGCAGAAAAGCAGTACAAAATCTCCTTCTCTTTATTCATGTAAACTAACACATGATCATATTTCATTAATACATAAGCATTTTAACCCCCAAAAATGAAATTCTTTTCTTGAATGGATTGTCAGAGATGTATAATTGAAGACAAAGCCAATACAAAAACATTTTTATATTTATGTTCTAGAACAGTGTACGGAGAAAAAGGTTTTGCCACTGGCGTATAAACAGTAATAAATATCGAAGGGGAAAAACCCTTTTAGAGTTCAACCCTTTATTTGGATATTTAGTTGAATCCATAATTTGTTTGTTGCTGGTTAACAGCTAATAAAGAAATACATAACTGAAAGCATTCCTTTGTCTGCCTGACCCTCTAAAAGCAAATGGATTACTTCTAGATCCATATCCTGTCATCTTATTGAGTCTTGTACTTTTGTAATATCCAAAAAACACATCCCGACATTCCTGAACATGTCGCCATAGAACCTTGTCAGTAAGTTCGAAACTCTGTCCTATTCTCAGACAATAAAACGCCTTTATTCAGATGACGCTTCTTTTCACATAGGAAGACCTCATCTGCCCAGAGATTTTACCACAATCAAAGCTCAAAAATAGATATTTTGCCAGTTTTTTTTTTGAATGCTAATAGTTTATAAAGCACCATACAATCTGCATGTTGTCAAGCACAATATTGATAAACCCAATTAGTATTCAATGTTTTAACAGCAATATGTAAAATGGGGTATTGTCACATACAGCAGGCTGTGTTGTGTGTCTTTTCCCAAATTACAAGAGTAACAAACTGTCTATTCCAACTAAACCAATAAAGGGTCACCATAGATACGGGATTTAAACCAACAAACACTAGTGCTACACATTAGGTGCAGTGAGCACCAAAGCAACATTGACTGCATGTCATGTTTGTCCACTGACTAATTATATAAGTTTACAGCCACATTGGGACAATAAGTTGTCTGCATGGAAGAAGGTCCTACAGACAAGTTTTTTTTACAGCAATGTTCAGTGTGTGTGCACTATAGGGCTTGTTAAAGGACAACTCAAGACTCCTTTTTGCCACCCTTATTAGTGTCCTACTGCTTTCTAAATTAAACATTTTACAAAATCTAAGGGCCCTTTAAAGAGGGAGTAAGAAAAAGCATGATATGGAGTTTCCTGCAGAGCCGTTATTGTCCTCCAGATGCAGTCACCGGTACATACAAAGAAGGTCCAAAGTAGCATATGGGGATATCAGGGATTAGCACAAGCAAAATAGATGCAAGGGGCACACTTAAAGTGTAAGTGAATATTTATTAAATCACATCAATCTACAAAGTTTCAGGAATCACCTTATCCCTTTCATCAGGTATCAGGGATTAGCTTCCCACCCTTACAGGGATCCTTTTACATTACACCGCCCTAGTAATGGCTCTCACACTTGTAGCACTTATAGTACTACTACACTGTAGTAACAAACTCAGGGCCGGGATATTTTCACAGAGCCGTGGTTCCCAACATTTGCGAAGCCCTTGAAACAATTTGTATGTCTCAGGGAACCCCAACACAAAAAATATTATATATTCTCTTTATATATTTTCTTCTTTCTCAGTCATCAGTTAAAAAATACAAACAATTCATACAAATAAAGCATCTATCTATAAATTTAACTATAATAAAAAATATAAGCTTAAATTCATCACTATTTCTTTGAGGAAACCTCAAGAAATTCTGAGGATCCCCAGACCCCTGGAGGAGAAACATGATAATGGAAGATTGTGCCAATACTCAATTACAATTTCATCCTTATTCTGAACCATGGTGGTAAAAAACTACGTGCAAAATACACAAAATGAATGGAATCACACAGTATCGACCATAAACTAGATATAGATACTTACATTATTTCTAAAACAGCTGTTATAAAACTGCAGTAATGTTATATCTGTTGTATTCAGTTAGATCAACTGGAATTAAAGTTTAGTTCTTGAAAAGTTTTGCTAGTCATCCGACTGGTTTCTCAATTCTGAATGACTTGTACAAGAATCCGTTAGGGCACGGCCACACTGCAACGCAAACGCAATCGCATGCGATTTCATGTGCGATTTTTTTTGCGTTTGCGCTTGCGATTTCTTCAATAAGTATAGGAAAGCGCATGTGATTACGATTAAAAATGCAGAACGCAAAACGCAATTGCAATGCACCGAAAAACGTGCGTTTTTTTTGCGTTGCCGCATTTGCCGCATTTGCAAGCGCAAACGCAAAAAAAACAGCAGCAGTAGTGTGGCCTAGCCCTTTATAAACACCCTGGAAATCAGCATATTACAGCAAAGCGTCAGGGACCTCCTGAATGCAAGGTGTTGGAAATTACAAATGCTTTTCACCCCAGCACTCCAGGTGTGGTAATATGCCAGACGTTGGTAGTTACTATTCTCCAAAGTCCCCTACCCAAGGGAATGATAGGTGCTTTTCTTATTTTTGCTGTTTTTAAATGGCATGTCCACCCTAAAAATGAACATTTGTCCATAAGATAGGTGCCCTCTGCCCAACCGCTGTGATATTTCTCTAAAAAATTTTAGATCGCTACTTACAGCCCCTTCTCTCCCGCAGCATCTCTGATCCGGCTCTCAGCTTGTGTAAGTTGCAAACAGGGCCCAGACCAGCAGCCCCGTCTGTGATTGGCTGAGAGGCAGCCAATCACAGGCATGACTGCTTTCAATGGAGACGCCGCGGGAGAGAGGGGGCTGTAAGTAGCGATCTAAACATTTTATTAAGAAATATTTTGCCAGTTGGGGGTGGGCAGGGGGTACATACCTCATGGCCAAAGGGTTTCATGCTAGGTGCCATGGCTGCAGAGGATTGATCCGGATGGTGGCAAGGGGGGGGAAGGGCTCCCATGTGCATGTCACTGCCTTACTGGGGATAAGGAATTAGCAGGCACCAGATGACTTATTAAAAGCTCCTACTCTTCACTTTTTTGGACTTTGAAGAAGCACTGCAGGAGAACCATAAGGAGCAGAGATGTAAGGTAAGGATCTTTTTAAACTACACAGTGGGGCCACTAGTGGGTTACATTTTAGTTTTGGGGGTGGACATGCCCTTAAATTACAGATACCCCAGGTTTATCAATACAACATATAGTTACATATTAACTCTACATTTCTCCTTCGCTTCACCAGAGTCACATATCATGCACATTTGTAGCCCAGAAACACCACTGTGTATATACACACTTCCTCCGATGGGCAGATCTATCTAAGCGAACTTGCTGTTTGAACCTGGTTTTGAAACAAGATCTGAATAGATGGGAACTAATTACACCTGTTTCATCCCCATCACAGGACTATCTGCAGACAGGTGATAATGAAACACAAAACATTTAATGATGCAACTCACAGAGAGTTTTACAAAGAATCCCTTGGGTTACCAACTGAAAAGGAGTAATTAATGCAATTAGGCACAAAAAAAACTTGTTAGAATGACATAATTGTCCACAAAAATAAGTAAAACCGGGATTGTGTTGACAAGCCATTAATTAAGGGCCATAAAGTAATTAAACCATTTGAAAGTTTTAGTATTGTAAAGGTAAAATGTCTCTTATAAAGTTAGATACAAAAATAATAATTTTAAGCCAGATAATGTACCTAGGGATGACTAGATTTCTAGAAAAAAATTAGAAAGATATCTGTTAGGGCCTTTATAGATAAACATGTACAGAGTAAACTTAGCATGTGCAAACCCATATAGTCAGGATTAGAGGTAGACCTAAAACCGATTCCGCAGCGGATTTCCCTGGATCTGCTGGAACTCAGACTTTGCAGATTTCGGAATTTCCCCAACCTCAAAACTATTTTCAAAACCTTTTGAAATTTCCAAAATTTTCCATTTTGGAAATTTAAAATTTCTAGAACTTTTGTATTTTTTTTAACTCCCATTGACTTCAATTGGTCCGCTTGCAGATTTTTGAATTTTGGGAGATTTTCTGCAAATTTGCAAGCAGAATGGATTTCAGTGAGTTCGCCCATCTCTAGTCAGGAGATGCTCCCACTAATGACTTTAAAGCTCCCCTATTATCATATTATTTCATATAATTGCTACAGTGAGTCATGTGACACTGATGACATAACTAAGCACTGATACCTGTATATGTGTAAACGAGAGGGCAATCAATCTGAAAAGATTTCTTTCTAACAGACAATTAAAAATGGTAAAAAGATATAGATCTCCAACATTTCAAGATGTTTGTTTCTTTTTTCAGAATTTTCTGAAAGAAAAGAATTTTCAATTCTTTGTGTTTTCTTTGTTGACGGGCGATGTTTCACCGGTGATTAGTAGTGTTGTTTCTAACCTTAGACATGGTGATGGATTCATATAGAATCAGTGCCAGAGTAGTGGGACCTCAGGTGCTGAAAAAAATTGGCAGGTGGCTAAAGCTGACTTAACAGCAATTAAACCTAGCAATCCTTGATTAGACTCCTGGGAATGGAGTCATTAGCTGCACTGAATGGACCAGCTTGTCTTCCTTCAGCTCATTAGCTGAAACACTCATGTTACTTTAAAGAGCTTGTATGGAAAAGATAGAACTAAACCTCCTACATGGAATAGATTGATAAATTGGGAGCTAATGTAAGCAGTTTATATTGCAATGGATCGGTTGCGGCTTTGCTGGATGGCCACTTAAACAAGCACATTAGTTTCTAAATACTGCAAAATAAGCTCATTTGTAGATCAGAACATTCTATACAATAAGGCATATTTATTAACCTGCGGTATCGGAAACCTGCGATACTGTGTGTTAGCATAAAAGCACCCCCCTGATCGTTCATTTGTCCCTATAATACATAACTAATACGGATGAATCCCATTTCCAAGTGAACCTGCCATTTTAAAAATCCGTGGATAAGACTGATTTTGTGAAATTTTTCGAAAATTCCATTCAAATACCTGAAAATCATATGAAAAAAACCCTGTCAAACACTAGAAATTTGCAATTGAAAATGAACCAGATATTTACTAATAAGTTCTCTGCCATTCGGGTGGAGGTATCAGCCTCCTCGCTTTGCTCAATGAGTTTTTTATCAGCTTGGGCATGTGCAGAGAAACATCAATCATTGGCTGTGATGTCAGTTCAATCAGTCACAGCCTTGATTGACTGCATGTAGGGAGGGGCCAGCTTACTCTGCCAGAATGGAAACAATAATTTTCCTTAAATATCTAGTTAGTAATGCAGGTAATAAAGTGCAACATTTTTATATTTATTGGGGTTGGGAGCAGGTAACTGACAATTGACCAGTTTGAACATGCCCTTTAAAAACAATCCTAAGGGCACGGCCCCACTGCAATGCAAACGCACACAGAATCGCACGCAATTTCATGTGCGATTTCGTTGCATTTGCGCATGCGGTTTTCCTTACATATAGAAAAACGCATGCAATTGCGATTTAAAATGCAGAACGCAAATCGCAATTGCATCGCACCCAAAAATGCTCATTCTCGGTGCGTTGCCGCAATTCCAGCGATCGGGAAAAACCGCATGCGCAAATGCATTAAAATTGCGACAATGTGGCCTAGCCCTATGTCAGCCCTTATCAAGTCTAGGACTAGTGCGATATTAATATTGAATTAGGCTGAGGCCACACTACAACGCACCAAGCGTGCACGCGTTCACATGCGTTATCACACGACATTGTGTGCGCGCTTTCCATGCATTAGCGCTCGCTATTTTCGCGCTCACATTTTGCTATCTTTAAAGCGAAAGCGCAAGCGATTGCGCGAAAAATGCTCACAGCAAAACGCGAACGGACGCGAAATCGAATGCGCATCGGAAATCGCAGGAATGTTCGCATTCCCGCGATTTCCATGTTAGCGAAAATTGCGGGCGAGAGAGCAAAACGCCTACGTGAACGCACTACGCACTAGTGTGGCCTAGCCCTTACTGTACAGTTTTCATCAGTAGAGGAGCTTTGGAAACCTCAGTCTAAATCAAATCAATGTTTAGGTAAGAGATTTGGTTTTAAAAATTACCTATATTTCACATCCCTAATACACAGACAATCACCTGGATTTAATACATACTGTATAATTGTTTAATAAGACTACAACTATCCATGGTATTCCGTTAGATCAGCTGGACTTTAGTTTCTTTAGTCAAGTTCTATTGTGCAGTTGATGTAACTGAATGTAACAGATATACCATGACCTGAATGAATGGGAACCTTCACAAAAATTGCAAAAAACCAATAGCTCCTTTGTTACCTGCTCTGTCTATTTTGGTACATATTATTACAGTGGCCTCAGGGCTCTGTTTCTTTTTGTAAGATATAATCCTCCAATTTAGCTGATACCCAACTCTACTTATCTACCCACCAGCTACCTTCTGGTTGAATCTTTAACTGTCTCTATATATTTTCCTCTTGAATGACTCACCACTGCCTCCAGCAAAATCTGCTGAAAGCTGAATTCATAATTTCCACCCTTAACCCGACCCTGAGCTACCCTTTACTACTGCAATTCACAACATGCCTGTTAACCCTTTTGAAACTACACACTGCCTATGCATAATCTATGAAAATTGAAGATCAACATCTTGGATTTACTTCTCCTTTCTAATCTAATGAGTTGAGACGAACCATCAACAAAATATAGATTATCTAAAAATGATTTTTATCTTATTTTCCGATTCGTAGTTGTTTAAAAGGTATCGCCACCCCCAATCTAAAACGTTCTGTAGCGTAAATTACCCCAGCCCACCCCTAAAGATCATGTTAGTTTTGAATAAGTACTTTCCAAGAGTTTCAAGTGTACTGTGGCACACCGCTGTTGGCTGACTAGCCAGACAAGTTTGTAGGTGCAATCCTCTTAGCCCCCTACTTCCAGGGCTCCATAAACCAAGCAAGGTATAGAATAGGAGGAGCACACTACTGTAGTTAGAATTTCTTTATTTTAGTGCAAAAACAGCATACAGCAAAAACAGCATACAGCAAATTACCCCAGCCCACCCCTAAAGATCATGTTAGTTTTGAATAAGCTCCAGAAACAGACTTACCAGTGTTCGTTCCCTCGGCTCCAGCTCCCGGATTGCCATAAGCTGCAAAAAGGGTCCGACAAGAGTCAGGCAATCACAGACTCTGCTGCCTATGCAGAGAGCAGAGGGAACATGGTCAGGTAAGTCTGTTTCTGGCACTTATTTTGCAAAACTGACACTGCGGTTGGGGGTGGGCTGGGGTATCCTACAATACAGAAAAAGATTTTAATGGTAGGTGGAAGAGGCAGCCATGAAGGGATAAGGAGGGTGGGAGGGAGGAGAGGGGGAAGGGCTCCCCTGTGCATGCCAGAGTCCTCAGGGAGCATAAGGAAGAAGGAGGAACTGGATGACTCAAACACAGCTCCAACTATTCACTTTTTGGAACTTTGGAGAAGAACCATAAGGAGCAGAGTAGTAAGGTAAGGATTTTTTAACACTACTCAGTGGGGCCAGTAGTGGGTTAAATTTTAGTTTTAGGAGTGGACATGAGTCTTTCTTGTATCTGCCCCTTCCCTGTCTTCCTGGAGGACTCTGGCCTTCACAGGGGAGACCTTACTCCACTCCCTTCCACCCTCCGGATCACTAGGTGCTGCAGTTAATGTTAAAAATTTTTTTTTGTGTAGGGGACCCCCCCAACCCTAACCGCCAGGTTTATAACATTAAAAAGTGTGCAGAAACAGACTTACCAACCTTGGTTCCCTCGCTCTCTCAATAGCCAACAGCCCTGTCTGTGATTGGCTGACTCTCACCCAATTACAGATGCGGCTTCCAGTCTGGTCCCTATTGCTACTCTGTTCACGGAAGTAGCAATAGAGGCAGAGGAAAGGAAGGTGGGTAAGTCTGTTTCTCTGCACTTTTTTAAATTATAAACTGGTGGTTAGAGTTGGAGGGGGGTCCCCTACACTACAGAAAAGTTTACATTTTTGGGGTGGAGATACGCTTTAAAGACATAGGGCCTTATTCAATAAAAGGTTCAACATTTTGCCTGTGTGCTTCATTCACAGTAGCCAATAAGATTTTATAAAATGTTGTATAACTGTAGGAGACCAGTAAGCTTGGGCCTTTTATTTAATAAGGCCATAATCCTTAAAGGGCATCTATAGTGGGAAAATTATCTTTTTTTTCTTTCTTTCCATGTGTTCTATAATTCCCCACAACCCCCAGATTGTCTTCACTTTTTTCCCTCTCTGTCCTGAGATACTCCAGTTAGAAGAATACGTGATTGCATTCCTCTACTCCTACTTGGACTGTCAATCAAATCCCTGTGACGTGATCCCCCCTCCCTGCTCTGTAATAGAGATAAGAGCATTAGCAGGGGGAGAAAGGTAGCTTTGATGATAGATATAAGGCTGCCTTTGACCCCCCTTCTTAATAGTTTTCACTGATTGATGATGGGTCACAAAGTGAGAGATGGTAAACTGTACTGTTCTCCTTCTTCTTCCGTGTCTCCAGGACAGCTTGCTTTCTATTGGCCACTGTGTGTGGGTGTGTTTTTCAGGATGTTGAACTTTTAACTCCTACTGCACATGATAAGCTTGTCGGTTAGCCGGAGTTGAGACATGGTAACAGAGTAGAGGGGGAAGGGGGGGGGGGTGATGCACACAGATCTGACACCATGGTTAAACAGAGTCACTGGCAAAGATAGTATTAAGGCAGGACAGAGTACATGAATTTAACTTTGCAAAGGGGCAATGTGTTTTTTTCACTATAGATGCCCTTTAATTCACCCCAAATGAGTAAATGGAATAGAGATCTGCAAACAGAAATCTCCACGAAAGTAGTTTCTTTCGAATGTCCAGATGTATCACTCATTGGGAAATAAAGAAAAATATCTTCTTTCCTTTCTATAGATCTCCAGCAAGCATCCATGGCAAACTAGGATCCTTCATACTTCCCTAATATATGCTGGAGAAAATGCAGGTTGTGGTTATATCCTAGAATAAAAAAAGTATGTTTTAAAATTTCCTATTTTTCCTAAATAATTTTTTGCATGCTAGTTGTATTGGTTATTAAAGGAGAACTAAAGTCTCCAGACAACATTGTCTCAATAGACAGCACATTCACAAACATAAAACAAGCTGTGTCTCTCTCCATTTGCTGTGGCCATTGGGTGATTTATAAAAAAATAACCTGTGAGTACTAGGGGTCAGCACCCACAATCCACCTTAGCTGGGTAAACCCCCAGTTAAGTGTCTGCGTACAGGCACATGCTCTGTAGTGCTCAACAGGTCAAAACAAAGAAGTTGCAGCCTTGCTTCCTAGAAGCTGACAGCCAATCACAGTACTGATCCTCCTTCTCCCTGACAAAGAAGAGGGATTTCAGTTTTTTGTTTTCAATCACATTCAATGCTCCTGTCCTAACAATGATATAATCCTTTACTTTTCACACAAAAAGAAAAATCATCTTTGCAGTGTATTTCATAGATAGCACGGAATACTAACATTTAATATTTAAAATCTTTATCTTTTGATTGGAACATACGGTAATAGAAATCAAAAAATGGAAAGTGAACTGTTTATTTTTAAACCTGGTGCCTTACCCAGTGCACCAACACTGAAGAAGCAGAAACTATGGATACATTTGGAAGCTTTATTTTTTGCTAGGAAAATAATTTTAAAAATGGGATATGGAAGTCCCTGATAAGACTTTGAAAGCTGCTTTTTACCTTGCAGTTTCTTCAACAGCAACTGACATTGAATGGTAAATAAATTGCAGGGTAACAAGCAGCCTTCAAAGTCTTTTCAGGGACTTCCATATTGGTGTGTAGACATCTGTATAGAAAATTCTCTGTGCATAGAGACTGAGTATTGGGGTCAGGGGGCATGGCTCTTTGATGACCTCATGGGTTGTGGGTTGTACTGGCAACAATATGTAAACCTTATTTACAGACTCTATTTCTTACATGTACTAAATACAACTTACTACAGGGGAATCGTACAATGTATAGATGTTCTGGGGAGAAAAGCTTTCACATTAGGTTTTAAAAAATGTAAGTTTAGTTCTCCTCTAATCATTCTATAGCAGTCTCTTGATGTATAATCATTGATAGTTTAAACAATGTCAGAATACTTCATGTTTTATTCATGTTATTGTTACTATTTTATTTTTATATTACATACCGGTATAATAAAGGGTCACTATACTCATTTTCTGAAACAATTACAATTAAAGACAAGTAAAATGGTGGTACTCACATATTTATCTGTGCTTGCTTTGCCATTCAATTATTAATGTTTAGTGGGTGCTCCTAAATTTAAAAATCCTTGGGTTGCTTTTTATATGTCTTTAACCTCAAATACTATACTATACTATAATATAATATACTAACAGTCCTCAAGAGTAGAGATGGACTAGAACATTCGAATTCGAACCCAAGTTCAAGCCGAACTATTCGAACGAATTCGGACTTCTCGGACTATCCCGGACCCGGATTTTCGCTATTTTCTGACTTTCGATAAATAGCGAATGTTCGACCGTTAGAATATGCACGTAAAATGCCTATTATACCTATACGCGAGCATCGAATCCGCGAGTAAAGTGTCCATTAAAACCTATACGCAAGCATCGAATCCGCGCGTAAAATGTACATGGTATCTAGGCGCGAGCATCGAATCCGTGAGTAAAGTGTCCATTAAAACCTATACGCGAGCATCGAATCCGTGAGTAAGATGTACATGATACCTAGACGTGAACATCGAATCCGCGAGTAAAGTGTCCATTAAAGTCTATACGCGAGCATCGAATCTGTGCGTAAAATGTACATGATACCTAGGCGCGAACATCGAATGTTCGAACGCGAGAGCTTGAAAATAGCGCGAGTGAGAGTAAAATAGAT
>JAACNH010002657.1:0-15700 GCA_019447015.1 Hymenochirus boettgeri
ACTGATATCACTCTGTACTGTCCCTTCTAATCCAATGTACCTAGAACCACTATCACTCTGTACTGTCCCTTCTAATCCTTCTAATTTAATTCAATATTAGATCTTTGGTTAACTGGAAAACTAATATTATCATGCACCGTAAATCTGGGCAGTACAGTAGCTCAGTGGTTAGAACATATACCTTGCAGATTTAATCATCCAATGGATGGATATGTCCTCCCGGACCCCCCCACAATCGTAAAGACATAATGATAGGTTATAAATAGGAGATAATGTGATTAGATTGCAAGCTCCTTGGGACAGAACCTGGAGTCAATGTATTAAGTTGTTAAACGGTGTGAGATATGTAACTCTATATAAGAAATAAAACACATACGGGTCTACCGATATTAAATGGTTGTGCCATTGTGGACGGGAAACAGTTTAGAAGGAGAAAAATGATTGTAAAATCTCTAATTTGGGTAGAAAGAAGAAAAGTCCTGTAACCGGTAACGTTACTTCCCACCATAACTCTTTACCACCCTTCCACATCATTAATCTCACCATAGGGGCAGCCGAGGATCTCCAACCGTAGGTAGATCTCCTTGTGATGTTCTACTGGGTGGATACGCAGGAACCGGGTCAGCAAGGCTCTAGGTAGATTTCTTCTTACCAAAGTATTGCTGTCTCTATTAGCTTCAAAGACCTAATTATAACCAAAATAGCCAAGAGTTTTACCATCTACTTGTCCTTTTCAGAAACGTATTGAGATTTGACACCACAATTATACATTCTATTTGTTTCCAAAATTTGTTTTTCTAACTGATGACAATGAAAGTTATTTCCTGGTCTGCGGCCATTTCAACCTATATCTTCAACAGTATAACTCCAGCAATTAAAGACATCACACAAATTCAACGTTCCTTCCAGTACATTAGCTAATATCAGCAAACATATTTAAAATAATCTTGTTAACTATAATTCCAGGTGAACAATGAGAGGTCTTGGGATATTAAATATTAGGAGCAGTTCGAGGAACACCAGATGCAGAAGGATAATATATACTTATAATGGTATACCTGACCCAGATGTTCTCCAGGTTTCCAAATTAAAGTTGTTGGTACCTAACATAATACCATTGCTGATTCCTATTCCAAGCTCAAGGCTCATGGGTAATAAGTAGCCTCTACTTAATTAATCCTTTTTGTAAAAGGCCACAGTAAATCACGCTAGCCTCCATGTTTTAATCTTATTGGATATTTCCAATGAAAGCAATAACCAGGTCCACAGAACAAACCACTCAAACTGCAAGGTGACATGTGGCTTACCAGGGCGTTTTTGGCAGAGACATTGGGGCCTCCGGTGTAATTGTGATATGTGAGCCCATCATTGCTGTACATTAGCCAGTACTTAGTGATGAAGGCCCCAGATTGTTGGCCTCCTTGGCTGATGATGGCGGAGATGAATGTGAGCTGGAGAAAGTCTATTTGTAGATAAGGCTGAATGTCTGAATCTAATGGGCTCCATCCAGGCTCAATATTCATTCTTTGGGGGAAAAGAAAGAGGAAATAACTGATTAAGAAACTTCTTCCAAAAGGCCCACTGGAGATCTCCACTTTGCATGTCCATTACCTGATTATGGTATTTCCAATAATCCCCATGAGTATATATGTAACCTAGAGTATCTGGACATGAACCATGGGCCTCAAAGTAACTCAATATTCCCATGTGAACTATATTTTCCTTTTCTAGATTATGAATCTCTATTGAACATCGACTATTGATGTAGTAAACCCTAATAGACTAAAGAACATTTCTTACACTACTTAGTCACTGCAAGTCAAAGCCTCGGACCTCCTCATCGAACTATATACAGATCTTTATCACATCATTTAATGTTTTTCCTGGCTCTTTAACCTTTCCTCCCCGCTCAGTCTGCCCTAATCATGTGTGTTTACAATTGGTTTATTGTGTTGGGCCTGATGTAGCCATTGTGTCTTCTGTGCCACAGATCACAAATACTAACATGTTTGGCACAATGTTAATGCGTCCGGCATCAGGCGGATTGTTCTCTTTATAGGAGGAGGCTGTTAACTGCTGATAGAGGATCTGACCATCTTCTAGACCAAGAGGACTTTCACATGGACCTTTGAAGTGAAAAAACAACAGTAAGGTCAGTGAATCCGGTTTCAGGCTAATTTCTGTACAATTATTCTAAAATCCAGACGTATCTAGAATATATCCAGATGTAATATGGTGATTCATTGTTTACCTGTTGGAGAAACATCACCAGGGAATTTCGACCCAGGAGGCTGCAAAAAAGCAAAAACAGAAAAGATGTGAATTTCCCTTTCCCTAGATCATTTGACAAGAAATACACAAAAGGTTTTATTTCCAGACACCAACATTTATTATGATTATAGGTTTATATATTACATACGCACACAGATATTCTGGTACCCGTTCCTCACCTTGGGGAAGGATGTAGCTGCTCCCGGTGGAGGAATTGAGACAAGTGGGTAGAGAGGACTTGGTGTTTCTGGAGTTTTTATCCCTGAACTATTGTCATGGAAATATTAAAACAGGATTAAATTAATATTGGTTAAAAACATTTCCCAAGTGACTGTCCACTGTACTTAGTGACTTCCCACCATACTTCTCAGCATACTTAATGATATCTCACCATACTTAGTGACTTCCCACCATACTTAGGGACTTCCCACCATACTTAGTGACTTCCCACCATACTTAGGGACTTCCCACCATACTTAGTGACTTCCCACCATACTTAGTGACTTTCCACTGTACGTAGTGACTTCCCACCATACTTAGGGACTTCCCACCATACTTAGGGACTTCCCACCATACTTATTGACTTTTCACGGTACTTAATTGACTTCCCACCCTACTTGATGACTTCCCACCGTACTTAGTGACTTTCCACTGTACTTAGGGACTTCCCACCATACTTATTGACTTTTCACGGTACTTAAGAAGTCATTAAGTACCGTGAAAAGTCAATAAGTATGGTGGGAAGTCCCTAAGTATGGTGGGAAGTCACTAAGTACGGTGGGAAGTCACTAAGTATGGTGGAAAGTCACTAAGTATGGTGGGAAGTCACTAAGTACGGTGGGAATTCATCAAGTAGGGTGGGAAGAAATAAGTATGGTGGGATGTCACTAAGTATGATGGAAAGTCACTAAGTATTGTGGAAAGTCACTAAGTATGGGTGGAAGTCAACCATACTTAGTGACTTTCCACCATACTTAGTGACTTCCCACCGTACTTAGTGACTTCCCACCATACTTAGGGACTTCCCACCATACTTATTGACTTTTCACGGTACTAATGACTTCGGGAAGTCACTAAGTACGGTGGGAATTCATCAAGTAGGGTGGGAAGTCAATAAGTATGGTGGGATGTCACTAAGTATGATGGAAAGTCACTAAGTTACTTAGGGACTTCCCACCATACTTATTGACTTTTCACGGTACTTAATGACTTCCCACCATACTTAGTGACTTTCCACCGGGTGACCTGAATATAACTAGAGAAACATGTCTGGCTGAACATGAATATAACTAGAGAACCATGTATGCTCTGACCATGAATATAACTAGAGAACCATGTCTTGGCCTGACCATGACTATAAACTAGAGAACCATGTCTGGCTGACCATGAATATAACTAGAGAACCATGTCTGGCTGACCATGAATATAACTAGAGAACCATGTCTGGCTGACCATGAATATTAACTAGAGAACCATGTCTGGCTGACCATGAATATAACTAGAGAACCATGTCTGGCTGACCATGAATATACTAGAGAACCATGTCTGGCTGACCATGAATATAACTAGAGAACCATTTCTGGCTGACCATGGGTGGCAAACACAGTCCTTGTTTAGGTAGGATAGTAGGAAGGATGATGTGGGATAATGTTGAAATGAGAGAGAAGAGACTGATAGTTGGTGTGTTGTTTCAACTCTCTGGTAACTGGATTTCCATGTCTGTTGGGTTTTATCATCCCAGGAACGGCTCCTTCTCCACTGTCTCTGCCCGATGGGGCTGTCAGAAGTCTGAGTATTACTGCAAAGCATCTGGTAATTGTATAGAGGCCTCACGTCGCTGCGATGGCTACAATGACTGTTCTGATGGGGCTGATGAGTTTGGCTGTGTGTCGGGGCCTCACATCACTACAAGCAGCAGGTGAGAAGACCTACTGGATTTCCATAAAGATGGTGGAAAATCACTAAGTACGGCGGGAAGTCGCCAAGTATGGTGGGAAGTCACTAAGTATGGTGGAAAGTCACCAAGTATGGTGGAAAGTCACCAAGTATGGTGGGAAGTCACTACGTATGGTGGGAAGTCACTAAGTATGGTGGACAGTCAATAAGTATGGTGGGAAGTCACTACGTATGGTGGGAAGTCATAGTATGGTGGACTCACAAGTATGGTCGAAAGTCAATAATTATGGTGGGAAGTCACTAAAAGTAGGGTGGGAAGTCAATAAGTTTGGTGGGATGTCACAAAGTATGGTGGAAAGTCATTAAGTACGATGGAAAGTCACTAAGAATGGTGGGAAGTCACTAAGCATGGTGGAAAGTCACTAAGTATGGTGGGAATTCATCAATGCATGGTGGAAAGTCACTAAGTATGGTGGGAAGTCATAAGTACGGTGGGAATTCATCAAGTAGGGTGGGAAGTCAATAAGTATGGTGGGATGTCACTAAGTATGATGGAAAGTCACTAAGTATTGTGGAAAGTCACTAAGTATGGTGGGAAGTCATTAAGTACCGTGAAAATTCAATAAGTATGGTGGGAAGTCCCTAAGTATGGTGGGAAGTCACTAAGCATGGTGGAAAGTCACTAAGTACGGTGGGAAGTCACTAAATATGGTTGGGAATCATCAAGCAGTGGTGGAAAGTCACTAAGATAGGTGGGAAGTCACTAAGTACGGTGGGAATTCATCAAGTGGGTGGGAATCAAAAGTATGGTGGGATGTCACTAAAGTATGAGGGAAAGTCACTAATAGTCTTCCCACCATACTTAGTGACTTTCCACCATGCTTGATGAATTCCCAACCATATTTAGTGACTTCCCACCGTACTTAGTGACTTTCCACCATGCTTAGTGACTTCCCACCATACTTAGGGACTTCCCACCATACTTATTGAATTTTCACGGTACTTAAGACTTCCCACCATACCAGTGACTTTCCACAATACTTAGTGATTTCCATCATACTTAGTGACATCCCACCCTACTTATTGACTTCCCCCCTACGATGAATTCCCACGTACTTTAGTGACTTCCCACCATACTTAGTGACTTTCCACCATGCTTGATGAATTCCCACCATACTTAGTGACTTTCCACCATGCTTAGTGACTTCCCACCATTCTTAGTGACTTTCCATCGTACTTAATGACTTTCCACCATACTTTGTGACATCCCACCAAACTTATTGACTTCCCACCCTACTTTTAGTGACTTCCCACCATAATTATTGACTTTCGACCATACTTAGTGACTTCCCACCATACGTAGTGACTTCCCACCATACCTACCTAGAAACTGAATACTCGTACTGTCCATCTAATCCAATGGTACCTAGAACTGATATCACTCGTACTGTCCCTTCTAATCCAATGTCACTAGAAGCTGAATATCACTCGGTACTGTCCCTTCTAATCCAATGTCCTAGATACTGAAATATATTCACTCTGTACTGTCCCTTCTAATCCAATGGTTACCGTGCACTGATATCACTCGGTAATGTCCATTCAATCCAATGTACCTAAACTGATATCACTTTGTACTGGTCAGTCTTGTCCAATTTACCTAGACTGGTTTCACTGAACTTCCCTCTAAAATGACAGAAAAAAAAAACCGAAAATCAAAAAATAGAAGATGTATCAAAATACCTAGAACGACAAGACCTCCCCAAGCCCGCACGCCCCACCACCAGACCCTCACCAACTTGTAATCCAACGGTCTCCCGTCCCGCCCCACCACTTCCTCTGATACACCGTCACCGCCCTTATACCAGTACCTGCCCGATATCACTGACCTCCTTTCTAATCCCCAATACCGACCTGTCACCTGCTCACGTCCCTCATCGGGACCGTGAGATCACCGGCGCCCCCTATCACCTCTCTCCCTACCCCCTCTGTCTTCACTCTGTACTGTCCCCTTCTATATCAATGGACCTAACTGATATCACTGACTCTCAACCAAGTACCACTGATACTGGTCTCCTCTCTACTCAATGTACCTAGAACTGATATCCACTACTCGTAAACGGTCCCTTCTATCCAATGTACCTAGACACTAATCACTCTGTACTGTCCCTTCTCATCCCATGTACCTAGAACGTATATCACTCTGTACTGTCCCGTTTTGTCTAATCCAATGTACCTAGAACTGATATCACTCTGTACTGTCCCTTCTAATCCAATGTACCTAGAACTGATACACTCGTGTAACTGTGCCCTCTAATCCTGTACCTAAGAACCACTATCACTCTGTACTGTCCCTTCTAATCCAATGTAGCCAACCTAGAAACTGATATCACCTGTACTGTCCTTCTAATCCAATGTCCTAGAACTGATATCACTCTGTAACTGTACCCTTTCTAATCCAATGACCTAGAACTGATATCACTCGTCTGTACTCCCTATCTAATCCAATGTACCTAGAACTGATTCACTCTGTACTGTCCCTTCTAATCCAATGTACCTAGAACTGATATCACTCTGTACTGTCCCTTCTAATCCAATGTACCTAGAACTGATATCACTCTGTACGTCCCTCTAACCAATGTACCTAGAACTGATTCACTCTGTACTGTCCCTTCAAATCCAATGTACCTAGAACGAATCACTCGTACTGTCCCTTCTAATCCAATGTACCTAGAACGATATCACTCTTTACTGTCCCTTCTAACCAATGTACTAGAACTGAATCACTCTGTACTGTCCCTTCTAATCCATGTACCTAGAACTGATATCACCTGTACTGTCCCTTTAATCCATGTACCTAGACTGATATCACTCTGTACTGTCCCTTAATCCAATGTACCTAGAACTGATATCACTCTGTACTGTCCCTTCTAATCCAATGTACCTAGAACTGATATCACTCTGTACTGTCCCTTCTAATCCCATGTACCTAGAACTGATATCACTCTGTACCTGTCCCTCTAATCCAATGTACCTAGAACTGATATCACTCTGTACTGTCCCTTCTAATCCAATGTACCAAATAGAACTGATATCACTCTTTACTGTCCCTTCTAATCCCAATGTACCTAGAACTGATATCACTCGTACTGTCCCTTCTAATCCAATGTACCTAGACACTGATCTACTCTGTACTGTCCCTATCTAATCCAATTGTACCTAGAACGACTATCACTCTGTACTGTCCCTTCTAATCCAATGTACCTAGAACTGATATCACTCTGTACTGTCCCTTCTAATCCAATGTACCTAGAACTGATATCACTCTGTACTGTCCCTTCTAATCCAATGTACCTAGAACTGATATCACTCTGTACTGTCCCCTTCTAATCCAATGTACCTAGAACTGATATCACTCTGTACTGTCCCTTCTAATCCATGTACCTAGAACTGATATCACTCTGTACTGTCCCTTCTAATCCAATGTCACCTAGAACTGATATCACTCTGTACTGTCCCCTTCTAATCCAATGTACCTAGAACTGATTCACTCGTACTGTCCCTTCTAATCCAATGTCCTAAACTGATATCACTCTGTACTGTCCCTTTAATCAATGTACCTAGAACTGATATCACCTGTACTGTCCCTTCTAATCCAATGTACCTAGAACTGATATCACTCTGTACTGTCCCTCTAATCCATGTACCTAGAACTGATATCACTCTGTACTGTCCTTCTACTCCAATGTACCTAGAACTGATATCACTCTGTACTGTCCCTTCTATTCCAATGTACCTAGAAACTGATATCACTCTGTACTGTCCCTTCTAATCCAATGTACCTAGAACTGATATCACTCTGTACTGTCCCTTCTAATCCATGTACCTAGAACGGATATCACTCTGTACTGTCCCTTCTAATCCAATGTACCTAGAACTGGATATCCTCTGTACTGTCCCTCTAATCCAATGTACCTAGAACTGATATCACTCTGTACTGTCCCTTCTATCCAATGTACCTAGAACTGATATCACTCTGTACTGTCCCTTTCAATCCATGTCCCTATAACTGCTATCCTCTGTACTGTCCCTTCTAATCCAATGTACCTAGAACTGATATCACTCTGTACTGTCCCTTATCCAATGACCTAGACACTGCAATCTGTACGTCCCATTTATCCAATGTCCTAGAATGATATCACTCTGTACTGTCCCTTCTCTAATCCAATGTACCTAGAACCTGATATCACTCTGTACGGTCCCTTCTAATCCAATGTACCTAGAACTGATATCACTCTGTACTGTCCCTTCTAATCCAATGTACCTAGAACTGATATCACTCTGTACTGTCCCTTCTAATCCAATGTACCTAGAACTGATATCACTCTGTACTGTCCCTTCTAATCCAATGTACCTAGAACTGATATCACTCTGTACTGTCCCTTCTTAAATCCATGTACCTAGACCTGATATCACTCTGTACTGCCCTTCTAATCCAATGTACCTAGAACTGATATCACTCTGTAATGCTCCCTTCTAATCCCAATGTACCTAAATGATATCACTCTGTACTGTCCCTTCTAATCCAATGTACCTAGAACTGATATCACTCTGTACTGTCCCATCTAATCCAATGTACCTAGAACTGATATCACTCTGTACTGTCCCTTCTAACCATGTACCTAGAACTGATTCACTCTGTACTGTCCCTTCTAATCAATGTACCTAGAACTGATATCACTCTGTACTGTCCCTTCGAATCCAATGTACCTAGAACTGATATCACTCTGTACTGTCCCTTCTAATCCAATGTACCTAGAACCACTATCACTCTGTACTGTCCCTTCTAATCCAATGTACCTAGAACCACTATCACTCTGTACTGTCCCTTCTAATCAATGTACCTAGAACTGATATCTCTGTACTGTCCCTTCTAACCAATGTACCTAGAACTGATATCACTCTGTACTGTCCCTTCTAATCCAATGTACCTAAACCACTATCACCCTCTGTACTGGTCCCTTCTAATCCATGTACCTAGAACTGATATCACTCTGTACTGTCCCTTCTAATCCAATGTACCTAAACTGATATCACTCTGTACTGTCCCTCTAATCCAATGTACCTAGAAGATATCACGCTGTACTGTCCCTTCTAACCAATGTACCTAGAACAGAACACACACTCTGTACTGTCCCTTCTAATTCAATGTACCTAGAACTGATATCACCTCTGTACTGTCCGCCTTCTAATCCAATGTACCTAGAACTGATATCACTCTGTACTGTCCCTTCTATCAATGTACCTAGAACATATCACTCTGTACTGTCCCCTAATCCAATGTAACCTAGAACTGATTCACTCTGTACGTCCCTTCTAATCCAATTTACCTAGAACTGATATCACTCTGTACTGTCCTTCTAATCCCAATGTACCTAGACCTGATATCACTCTGTACTGTCCCTTCTAATCCAATGTACCTAGAACTGATTCACTCTGTACTGTCCCTTCTAATCCAATGTACCTAGAACTGATATCACTCGTTACTGTCCTTCAATCCAATGTACCTAGAACTGATATCACTCTGTACTGTCCCTTCTAATCCAATGTACCTAGAACTGATTCACTCTGTACTGTCCCTTCTAATCCAAGTTACCTAGAACTGGATATCACTCTGTCGCTGTCCCCTTCTACTCCAATGATCCCTACTAACCACTATCACTCTGTACTGTCCCTTCTAATCCAATGTACCTAGAACCACTATCACTCTGTACTGTCCCTTCTAATACAATGTACCTAGAACTGATATCACTCGTATGTCCCTTCTAATCCAATGTACCTATGAACTATTCACTCTGACTTCCCTTCTAATCCAATGTACCTAGAACTGAAATCACTCTGTACTGTCCCTTCTAATCCAATGTCCTAGAACCACTATCACTCTGTACTGTCCTCTAATCCAATGTACCTAGAACACATATCACTCTGTACTGTCCCTATCTAATCCAATGTAACCTAGAACTGAATTCACTCTGTACTGTCCCTTCTAATCCAATTGTACCTCCACCACTGATCACTTGTACTGGTCCCTTCTTCTAATCCCTGTACCTAGAACCTATCACTACTCTGTACTGTCCCTTCTAATCCAATGTACCTAGAAACTGATATCACCTGTACTGTCCCTTCTAATCCAATGTACCTAGAACTGATATCCTCTGTACTGTCCCTTCTAATCCAATGTACCTAGAACCGATATCACTCTGTACTTGTCCCTTCATCCAATGTACCTAGAACCTCTATCACTCTCTGTACTGTCCCCTTCTAATCCAATGTACCTAGAACTGATATCACTCTGTACTGTCCCTTCTAATCCAATTTACCTAGACTGATATCACTCTGTACTGTCCCTTCTAATCCAATGTCCCTAGAACTGATATCACTCTGTACTGTCCCTTCTAATCCAATGTACCTAGAACGGATATCACTCTGTACTGTCCCTTCTTCCAATGTACCTAAACTGATATCACTCTGTACTGTCCCTTCTAATCCAATGTACCTAGAACTGATATCACTCTGTACTGTCCCTTCTAATCCAATGTCCCTAGAACTGATATCACTCTGTACTGTCCCTTCTAATCAATGTTACCTAGACTGATATCACTCTGTACTGTCCCTTCTAATCCAATGTACCTAGAACACTATCACTCTGTACTGTCCCTTCTAATCTCTAATTTAATTCATATAGATCTTTGGTTAACTGGAAAACTCATATTATCATGCACCGTAAATCTGGGCAGTACAGTAGCTCAGTGGTTAGAAACATATACCTTGCAGATTTATCATCCAATGGATGGATATGTCCTCCCGGACCCCCCCACAATCGTAAAGACTAATGATAGGTTATAAATGAGGAGATAATGTGATTAGATTGCAGCTCCTTGGGACAGAACCTGGAGTCAATGTTTATTTAAACGGTGGTGAGATATGTAACTCTATATAAGAAATAAAACCATACGGGTCTACCGATATTAAATGGTTGTGCCATTGTGGACGGGAACAGTTTAGAAGAGAAAAATGATTGTAAAATCTCTAATTTGGGTAGAAAGAAGAAAATCCTGTAACCGGTAACGTTATACTTCCCACCATAACTCTTTACCACCCTTCCACATCATAATCTCACCATAGGGGCAGCCGAGGATCTCCAACCGTAGTAGTACTCCTTGTGATGTTCTACGGGTGATACGCATGACCGGGTCAGCAGGCTCTAGGTAGATTTCTTCTTACCAAAGTATTGCTGTCTCTATTAGCTTCAAAGACCTAATTATAACCAAAATAGCAAGAGTTTTACCATCTACTTGCTTTTCAGAAACGTATTGAGATTGACACCACACATTATACATTCTATTTGTTTCCAAAATTGTTTTTTCTAAACTGATGACAATGAAAGTTATTTCCTGGTCTGCGCCATTTCAACCTATATCTTCAAAGTATAACTCACCATCATTAAAGACATCACACAACAATTCAACGTTCCTTCAGTACATTAGCTAATATCAGCAAACAATTTAAAATAATCTTGTTAACTATAATTCCAGGGGAACAATGAGAGGTCTTGGGATATTAAATTTAGGAGCAGTTCGCGAACACCAGATGCAGAAGGATAATATATACTTATAATGGTATACCTGACCCAGATGTTCCTCCAGGTTTCCAATTAAAGTTGTTGGTACCTAACATAATACCATTGCTGATTCCTATTCCAAGCTCAAGGCTCATGGGTAATAAGTAGCCTCTACTAATTAATCCTTTTTGTAAAAGGCCACAGTAAATCACGTGCCTCCATGTTTTATCTTTTGGTATTTCCAATAGCAATAACCAGGTCAACAGAACAACACCACTCAAACTGCAAGGTGACATGTGGCTACCAGGCGTTTTTGCAGGACATTGGGGCCTCCGGTTTAATTGTGGATATGTGGAGCCCATCATTGCTGTACATTAGCCATTACTTAGTGATGAAGCCCCAGATTGTTGGCCTCCTTGGCTGATGATGGGGAGATGAATGTGAGCTGGAGAAAGTCTATTGTAGATAAGGCTGAATGTCTGAATCTAATGGCTCCATCCAGGCTCAATTCATCTTGGGAAAGGAAGAGGAAATAACTGATTAAGAAACTTCTTCCAAAAGGCCCACTGGAGATCTCCACTTTGCATTCCATTCCTGATATGGTATTTCCAATAATCCCCATGAGTATAGAGTACCTAGAGTATCTGGACATGAACCATGGGCCTCAAAGTAACTCAATATTCCCATGTGAACCTATATTTTCCTTTTCTAGATATGAATCTCTATTGAACATCGACTATTGAGTATTAAACCCTAAAGACTAAAGAACATTTCTTACACTACTATTCACTACTGCAAGTCAAAGCCTCGGACGCTCCTCACGAACTATATACAGATCTTTATCACATCATTTAATGTTTTTCCTGGCTCTTAACCTTTCCTCCCGCTCAGTCTGCCCTAATCATGTGTGTTTACAATTGGTTTATTGTGTTGGGCCTGATGTAGCCATTGTGGTCTTCTGTGCCAGCAGATCACAAATACTAACTGTTTGGCACAATGTTAATGCGTCCGCCTCAGGCGGATTGTTTCTCTTTATAGGAGGAGGCTGTTAACTGCTGATAGAGGATCTGACCATCTTCTAGCCCAAGAGGGACTTTCACATGGACTTTGAAGTGAAAAAACAAACAGTAGGTCAGTGAATCCGGTTTTCAGGCTAATTTCTGTACAATTATTCTAAAATCCAGACGTATCTAGAATATATCCGATGTATATGGTGATTCATTGTTACCTGTTTGGAGAAACATCACCAGGGAATTTCGACCCAGGAGGCTGCAAAAAAGAAAAACAGAAAGATGTGAATTCCCTTCCCTAGATCATTTGACAAAAAATACACAAAGGTTTTATTTCCAGACACCAACATTTATATGATTATATGTTTATATATTACATACGCACACAGATATTCTGGTTACCCGTTCCTCACTTGGGGAAGGATGTGTGACTCTCCGGTGGAGGAATTGAGACAAGTGGGATAGAGGGACTTGTGTTTTCTGGAGTTTTTATCCTGAACCTATTGTCATGAAATATTAAAACAGGATTAATTAATATTGGTTAAAAACATTCCCAGTGACTGGTCCACTGTACTTATGCTTCCCACCATACTTCTCAGCATACCTTAATGATATCTCACCATACTTAGTGACTTCCCACCATACTTAGGGACTTCCCACCATACTTAGGTGACTTCCCCCATACTTGTGACTTTCCACTGTACGTAGTGACTTCCCACCATACTTAGGGACTTCCCACCATACTTAGGGACTTCCCACCATACTTATTGACTTTCACGACTAATAATGACTTCCCACATACTTAGTGACTTTCCACAATCTTAGTGATTTCCCATCATACTTAGTGACTCCCACCATACTTATAGACTTCCCCACCCTACTTGATGACTCCCACCGTACTTAGTGACTTTCCACTGTATTCTAGGGACTTCCCACCATACTTATTGACTTTTCTTTCACGGTACTTAATGACTTCCCACCATACTAGTGACTTTCCACATATTAGTGACTTTCCATCATACTTAGTGACATCCCACCATACTTATTTACTTCCCACCCTACTTGATGAATTCCCCCGTACTTAGTGACTTCCACCATACTTAGTGACTTTCCACCATACTTAGTGACTTCCCACGTACTTATGTTCCCACCATGATACTTAGGGTACTTCCCACCATACCTTATTGACTTTTCACTCGGTACTTAATGACTTCCCACCATACTTAGTGACTTTCCACATACTTAGTGACTTTCCTCTACTTATTGACATCCCACCATACTTATGACTTCCACCTACTTGATGATTCCCACCGTACTTAGTGACTTCCCACCATAACTTATGTACTTTCCACCATGTCTTGATGAATTCCCAACCATATTTATGACTTCCCACCGTACTTAGTGACTTTCCACCATGCTTAGTGACTTCCACCATCCTTAGGGACTTCCCACCATACTATTGATTTTCACGGTCTTAATGTATCTCCCACCATACTTAGTGACTTTCCACAATACTTATTGACTTTCCATCATACTTAGTGACATCCCGAACTTATTACTTCCACCCTACTTTATATTCCCACCGTACTTAGTGACTTCCACCATAACTTAGTGACCCCTTTTCCACCACTGCATTGTGATTCCCACCATACTTAGTGACTTCCACCAGCTTGTACTTCCCACCATTTAGTGACTTTCCATCTTACTTAATGACTTTCCAACCCCATACTTTGTGTGACATCCCACCAACTTATTGACTTCCCACCCTACTTTAGTGACTCCCACCATAATTATTGACTTTCGACCATACTTAGTGACTTCCCACCATACGTAGTGACTTCCCACCATACGTTGACTTCCCACCATAACCTATTGACTTCCACCATACTTAGTGACTTCCCACCACGTATACTTCTCCATACTTGGTGACTTTCCACCATTACTTGGTGACTTTCCACATACTTAGTGACTTCCCACCATACTTGGGCCGACTTCCCCGCCGTACTTAGTGATTTTCCACCATCTTTATGTAAATCCAGATAGGTCTTCTCACCTGCTGCTTTGTAGTGATGTGAGGCCCCGACCACAGCACAAACTCATCAGCCCCATCAGAACAGTCATTGTAGCCATCGAGCGACGTGAGGCCTCTATAAATTACCAGATGCTTTGCAGAGATAATCAGACTTCTGACAGCCCCATCGGGCAGGAGACAGTGGGAGAGGAGCCGTTCCTGGGATGATAAAACCCAACAGACATGGAAATCCAGTTACCAGAGGATTGAAACAAACCAAACCCTATCAGTCTCTTCTCTCTCATATTTCAACATTATCCCACATCAACTCCTTCACTACTATCCAACCTAAACAAGGACTGTGTTTGCACCCACATGGTCTCAGTATGCAGGCAGAAATGGTTCTCTAGTTATATTCATGGTCAGCCAGACATGGTTCTCTAGTTATATTCATGGTTCAGCCAGACATGGTGTCTCTAGGTTATATTCATGGTCAGCCAGAAATGGTTCTCTAGTTAGATTCATGGTCCCAAAGCCCAGACATGGTTCTCTAGTTTATATTCATGGTCAGCACAGAGGTTCTCTAGTTATATTCATGGTCAGCCAGAACTGGTTCTCTGTTTATTCTGTCATGGCCGCCAGACATGGTTCCTCTGTTATATTCATGGTCCGCCAGACATGGTTCTCTAGTTTATATTCATGGTCAGCCCAGACATGGTTCTCTATTTATATTCATGGTCAGCCAGACATGGTTCTCTCAGTTATATTCATGTCAGCCAGCCAGTATTCATGGTAAACTTTCTACGTATATTCAATGGTCAGCCAGACATGGTTCTCTAGTTATATTCATGGTCAGCCAGAAATGGTTCTCTAGTTATATTCATGGTCAGCCAG
>JAACNH010002657.1:15882-36854 GCA_019447015.1 Hymenochirus boettgeri
ACCATACTTAGTGACTTCCCACCATACGTAGTGACTTCCCACCATACTTGGTGACTTTCCACCATACTTGGTGACTTTCCACCATACTTAGTGACTTCCCACCATACTTGGCGACTTCCCGCCGTACTTAGTGATTTTCCACCATCTTTATGGAAATCCAGTAGGTCTTCTCACCTGCTGCTTGTAGTGATGTGAGGCCCCGACACACAGCCAAACTCATCAGCCCCATCAGAACAGTCATTGTAGCCATCGCAGCGACGTGAGGCCTCTATACAATTACCAGATGCTTTGCAGTAATACTCAGACTTCTGACAGCCCCATCGGGCAGGAGACAGTGGAGAAGGAGCCGTTCCTGGGATGATAAAACCCAACAGACATGGAAATCCAGTTACCAAGAGGATTGAAACAAACACCAACTATCAGTCTCTTCTCTCTCATTTCAACATTATCCCACATCATCCTTCCTACTATCCTACCTAAACAAGGACTGTGTTTGCCACCCATGGTCAGCCAGAAATGGTTCTCTAGTTATATTCATGGTCAGCCAGGGTCCCTTCTAATCCAATGTACCTAGAACTGATATTCACTCTGTACTGTCCTTCTAATCCAATGTACCTAGAACTGATATTCACTCTGTTACTGTCCCTTCTAATCCAATGTACTAGACACTGATCACTCTGTACTGTCCCTTCTAATCCAATGTACCTAGAACGTTATATCACTCTGTACTGTCCCTTCTAATCCACATGTACCTAGAACTGATATCACTCTGTACTGTCCCTTCTAATCAATGTACCTAAACTGATATCACTCTGTACGTCTCTAATCAATGTACCTAGAACTATCACTCGTACTGTCCCTTCTAATCCAATACCTAGAACTGATATCACTCTGTACTGTCCCTTCTAATCCAATGTACCTAGAAAGATATCACTCTACTGTCCTTCTAACCAAGTACCTGAAACTGAAATCACTCTGTACGTCAATCTAATCCACTGTACCTAGAACTGATATCACTCTGTACTGTCCCGTTCTAATCCAATGTACCTAGAACTGAATTCACTCTGTACTGTCCCTTCTAATCAATGACCTAGACTGATATCACCTCTGTACTGTCCCTTCTAATCCAAGTACTAAACTGATATCACTCTGTACTGTCCTTCTCTAATCCAAATGTACCTAGAACTGATATCACTCTGTACGGTCCCTTCTATCCAATGTACCTAGAACTGATATCACTCTGTACTGTCCCTTCTAATCCAAGTACCCTAGACTGATATCATCTGTTATGTCCCTTCTAATCCAATGTACCTAGAACTGATATCACTCTGTACTGTCCCGTTCTAATCCAATGTACCTAGAACTGATATCACTCTGTACTGTCCCTTCAATCCAATGTTACCTAGAACTGATAATCACTCTGTACTGTCCCTTCTAATCCAATGTACCTGAACTGATATCACTCTGTACTGTCCTTCTAATCCAATGTACCTAGAACTGATATCACTCTGTACTGTCCCTTCTAATCCAATGTACCTAGAATGATATCACTCTGTACTGGTCCCTTCTAATCCAATGTACCTAGAACTGATATCACTCTGTACTGTCCCTTCTAATCCAATGTTACCTCGCTAGAACTGATATCACTCTGTACTGTCCATCTAATACCAATGTACTAGAACTGATATCACTCGTACTGTCCCTTCTAATCCAATGTACCTAGAACTGATATCACTCTGTACTGTCCCTTCTAACCAATGTACCTAGACTATATCACTCTGTACTGTCCTTCTAATCCAATGTACCTAGAACTGATATCACTCTGTACTGTCCCTTCTAATCCAATGTACCTAGAAACTGATATCACTCTGTACTGTCCCTTCTAACCAATGTACCTAGAACTGATGATCACTCTGTACTGTCCCTTCTAATCCAATGTACCTAGAACTGATATCACTCTGTACTGTCCCTTCTAATCCATGTACCTAGAACTGATATTCACTCTGTACTGTCCCTTCTAATCCAATGTACCTAGAACTGATATCACTCTGTACTGTCCCTTCTAATCCAATGTACCTAGACTGATATCACTCTGTACTGTCCCATTCTAATCCAATGTACCTAGAACTGATACACTCTGTACTGTCCTTCTAATTCCAATGTACCTAGAACTGATATCACTCTGTACGTCCCTTCTAACCAATGTACCTAGAACTGATATCATCTTGTACTGTCCCTTCTAACCAATTGACCTAGATAACTGATATCACTCTGTACTGTCCCTTCTAATAATGTACCTAGAACTGATATTCACTCTGTACTGTCCCTTCTAATCCAATTACCTAGAACTGATATCACTCTGTACTGTCCCTTCTAATCCAATGTACCTAGAACTGATATCACTCTGTACTGTCCCTTCTAATCCAATGTACCTAAACTGATATCACTCTGTACTGTCCCTTCTAATCCAATGTACCTAGAACTGATATCACTTGTACTGTCCTTCATAAATGTACCTAGAACTGATATCACTCCTGTACTGTCCCTTCTAATCCAATGTACCTAGAACTGATATCACTCTGTACTGTCCCTTCTATCCAATGTACCTAGAACTGTTATCACTCTGTACTGTCCCTTCTAATCCAATGTACCTAACACTGATACTCTGTATGTCCCTTCTAATCCAATGTACCTAGAAACTGATATCACTCTGTACTGTCCCTTCTAACACAATGTACCTAAACCTGATATCACTCTGTACTGTCCCTTCTAATCCAATGTAACCTAGAACGGATATCACTCTGTACTGTCCCTTCTAATCCAATGTACCTAGAACTGATATCACTCTGTACTGTCCCTTCTAATCCAATGTACCTAGAACTGATATCACTCTGTACTGTCCCTTCTATCCAATGTACCTAGAAACTGATATCACTCTGTATGTCCTTCTAATCCAATGTACCTAGAACTGATATCACTCTGTACTGTCCCTTCTAATCCAATGTACCTAGAACTGATATCACTCTGTACTGTCCCTTCTAATCCAATGTACTAGAACTGATATCACTCTGTACTGTCCCTTCTAATCCAATGTACCTAGAACTGATATCACTCTGTACTGTCCCTTCTATCCAATGTACCTAGAACTGATATCACTCTGTACTGTCCCTTCTAATCCATGTACCTAGAACTGATATCACTCTGTACTGGCCCTTCTAATACAATGTACCTAGAACTGATATCACTCTGTACTGTCCCTTCTAATTCCAATGTACCTAGAACTGATATCACTCTGTATCTGTCCCTTCTAATCCAATGTACCTAGAACTATATCACTCTGTACTGTCCCTTCTAATCAATGTCCTAGAACTGATATCACTCTGTACTGTCCCTTCTAATCCAATGTACCTAGAAATGATATCACTCTGTACTGTCCCTTCTAATCCAATGTACCTAGAACTGATATCACTCTGTACTGTCCCATCTAATCCAATGTACCTAGAACTGATATCACTCTGTACTGTCCCTTCTAATCCAATGTACCTAGAACTGATATCACTCTGTACTGTCCCTTCTAATCCAATGTACCTAGAACTGATATCACTCTGTACTGTCCCCTTCTAATCCAATGTACCTAGAAACTGATATCACTCTGTACTGTCCTTCTAATCCAATGTACCTAGAACTGATATCACTCTGTACTGTCCCTTCTAATCAATGTACCTAAAACTGATATCACCTCTGTACTGTCCCTTCTAATCCAATGTACCTAGAACTGATTCACTCTGTACTGTCCCTTCTAATCCAAGTCCTAGAACTGACTATCACTCTGTACTGTCCCTTCTAATCCAATGTACCTAGAACTGATATCACTCTGTACTGTCCCTTCTAATCACATGTACCTAGAAATATATCACTCTGTACTGTCCCTTCTAATCCAATGTACCTAAACTTATCACTCTGTACTGTCCCTTCTAATCCAATGTACCTAGAACTGATATCACTCTGTACTGTCCTTCTAATCCAATGTACCTAGAACTGATTCACTCTGTACTGTCCTTCTAATCCAATGTACCTAGAACTGATATCCTCTGTACTGTCCTTCTAATCCATGTACCTAGAACGATATCACTCTGTACTGTCCCTTCTAATCCAATGTACCTAGAATGAGATACCATGTACGTGCCCTTCTAATCCAATGTACCTAGAAACTGATATCACTCTGTACTGTCCCTTCGTAATCCAATGTACCTAGAAGATATCACTGTACTGTCCCTTTCTATACCAATGTACCTAGAACGTATCACTCTGTACTGTCCCTTCTAATCCAATGTACCTAAGACTGATATCACTCTGTACTGTCCCACTTCTAATCCAATTACCTGAACTGAATCACTCTTGTACTGTCCCATCATCATGTACCTAGAACGATATCACTCTGTACTGTCCCTTCTAATCCAATGTACCTAGAACATGATATCACTCTGTACTGGTCCCTCTAATCAATGTACCTGAAACTGATATACTCTGTACTGTCTTCCTTCTAATCCAATGTACCTAGACACTGATCACTCTGTACTGTCCCTCTAATACAATGTACCTAGAACTGATATCACTCTGTACTGTCCCTTCTATCCAATGACCTAGAACTGATATCACTCTGTACTGTCCTTCTAATCCAATGTACCTAGAACTGATATCACTCTGTACTTCCCTTCTAATCCAATGTACCTAGAACTGATATCACTCTGTACTGTCCCTTCTAATCCAATGTCCAAAACCTACTATCACTCTGTACTGTCCTTCTAATCCAATTGTACCTAGAACTGATATCACTCTGTACTGTCCCTTCTAATCCAATGTAACCTAGAAACTGATATCACTTGTACTGTCCCTTCTAATCCAATGACCTAGAACTGATATCACTCTGTACTGTCCCTTCTAATCCAATGTACTAGAACTGATATCACTCTGTACTGTCCCTTCTAATCCATATGTACCTAGAACTGATATCACTCTGTACTGTGTCCCTTCTAATCCAATGTACCTAGAAACTAGATCACTCGTGTACTGTCCCTTCTAATCCAATGTACACTAGAACTGATAAGTCCGAACTCATTTCTGTACTGTCCCCTTCTAATCCAATGTACCTAGAACTGATATCACTCTGTACTGGTCCCCTTCTAATCCAATTACCTAGAACTGATATCACTCTGTACTGTCCCTTCAATCCAATGTACCTAGAAATAATCACTCTGTACTGTCCCCTTCATCCAATGTACCTAGACGATATCACTCTGACTGTCCCTTCTAATCCAATGTACCTATGAAACTGATATCACTCTGTACTGTCCCTTCTAATCCAATGTACCTAGAACTGATATCACTCTGTACTGTCCCATCTAATCCAATGTACCTAGAAGATATCCTCTGTTACTGTCCCTTCTAATCCAATGTACTAGAACGGATCACTCGTACTGTCCCTTCTAATCCAATTACCTAAGACTGATATCACTCTGTACTGTCCCTTCTAATCCAAGTACCTAGACACTGATATCACTCTGTACTGTCCCTTCTAATCCAAGTGTACCTAGAACTGATATCACTCTGTACTGTCCTTCTAATCCAAAAATGTACCTAGAACTGATATCACTCTGTACTGTCCCTTCTAATCCAATGTACCTAGAACGCTATCACTCTTACTGTCCCTTCTATCCATGCCTCACGATATCTAGAATCTATCAATGTACCAGAGATATCACTCTGTACTGTCCCTCTAATCCAATGTACCTAGAACTGATATCAACTCTGTCTGTCCCTTCTAATCCAATGTACCTAGAACTGATATCACTCTGTACTGTCCCTTCTAAGCCAATGTACCTAGAACATATCACTCTGTACTGTCCCTTCTAATCCAATGTCTAGAACGATATCACTCTTGTACTGTCCCTCTAATCCAATGTACCTAGAACTGATATCACTCTGTACTGTCCCTTCTAATCCAAGTACCTAGAAATGACTATCACTCTGTACTGTCCATAATCACCAATTACCTAGAACGATATCACTCTGTACTGTCCCTTCTAATCCAATGTACCTAGAACTGATATCACTCTGGTACTGTCCCTTCTATCCAATGTATACCTAGAAACTGATATCACTCCTGTTACTGTCCCTTCTAATCCAATGTACCTAGAAAATGATATCACTATGTACGTCCCTTCATATCCAATGTCCCTAGAACTGATATCACTCTGTACTGGTCCCTTCTAATCCAATTACTAGAACTGAATCACTCTGTACTGTCCCTTCAATCCCAATGTACCTAGAATGATATCCACTCGTACTGTCCCTTCTAATCCAAGTACCTAGACTGATATCACTCGTCGGTCCCTCTAATCCAATGTACCTAGAACTGATATACTTTCTGTAACTGTCCCTTCTAATCCAATGTACCTAGAACTGATATCACTCTGTACGGTCCCTTCTAATCCAATGTAACCTAGAACTGATATCACTCTGTACGTCCCTTCTAATCCAATGTACCTAGAACTGATATCACTCTGTACTGTCCCTTCTAATCCAATGTACTAGAACTGTATCACCTGTACTGTCCCTTTAATCCAATTACCTAGAAACTGATATCACTCTGTACTGTCCCTTCTAATCCAATGTACCTAGAACTGATATCACTCTGTTACTGTCCCTTCTAATCCAATGTACCTGAACTGAATCACTCTGTACTGTCCCTTCTAATCCAATGTACCTAGAACTGATATCACTCTTACTGTCCCTTCTAATCAATGTACCTAGAACTGATATCACTCTGTACTGTCCCTTCTAATCCAATGTACCTAGAACTGATATCACTCGACTGATCCCTTCTAATCCAATGTACCTAGAAACTGATATCCACTCTGTACTTGTCCCTTCTATCCAATGTACCTGAAACTGATATCCTCCTGTACTGTCCCTTCTAATCCAATGTACCTAGAACTGCATATCACTCTGTACTGTCCTTCTAATCCAATGTACCTAGAAACTGATATCACTCTGTACACGGTCCCTTCTAATCCATGATGTACCTAGAACTGATATCACTCTGTACTGTCCCTTCTAATCCAATTGTACCTGAACTATATTACACTCTGTACTGTCCCTTCTAATCCATGTACCTAGAACTGATATCACTCTGTACTGTCCATCTAATCCAATGTACCTAGAACGATATCACTCTGTACTGTCCTTCTAATCCAATGTACCTAGAACTGAATCACTCTGTACTGTCCCATCTAATCCAAATTGTACGCTAGAACTGATATCACTCTGTTACTGTCCCTTCTAATCCAATGTACCTAGAACTGATATCACTCTGTACTGTCCCTTCTAATCAATGTACCTAGAACTGATATCACTCTGTACTGTCCCTTCAATCCATGTACAGAACTGATATCCCTCTGAGCTGTCCCTTCTAATCCAAGTACCTAGAACTGATATCACTCTGTACTGTCCCTTCTAATCCAATGTACCTAGAACTGATATCACTCTGTACTGTCCCTTCTAATCCATGTACCTAGAACTGATATCACTCTGTACTGTCCCTTCTAATCCAGTACCTAAAACGATCACTCTGTCTGTCCCTAGAATCCAGTACTAGAAATGATATCACTCTGTACTGTCCCTTCTAATCCAATGTACCTAGAACTGATATCACTGTTACTGGTCCCTTCTAATCCAATGTACCAGAACTGATATCACTCTGTACTGTCCCTCTAATCCCAATGTACCTAGAACTGATATCACTCTGTACCTGTCCCTTCTAATCCAATGTACCTAGAACTGAATATCAACTCATGTACTGTCCACTTCTAATCCAAGTTACCTAGAACTGATATCACTCTGTACTGTCCCTTCTAATCCAATGTACCTAGAACTGATATCACTCTGTACTGTCCTTCTAATCCAATGTACCTAAACTGATATCACTCTGTACTGTCCCTTCTAATCCAATGTACCTAGAAACTGATATCACTCTGTACTGTCCCTTCTAATCCAATGTACCTAGAACTGAGTATCACTCTGTACTGTCCCTTCTAATCCAATGTACCTAAACTGATATCACTTGTATTCCCTTCTAATCCAATGTACCTAGAACTGAGATCACCTGTTACTCCTTTAATTCCAATGTACCTAAACCGAGATGTACTGCGTTACGTCCTTCTTATCAAGTACCTAGAACATATCACTCTGTACTGTCCCTTCTAATCCAATGTACCTAGAACTGATATCACTCTGTACTGTCCCTTCTAATCCATGTACCTAGAAACTGATATCACTCTGTTACTTGGGTCCCTTCTATATCCAATTCGTACAGAATGATACACTCGTATGTCCCTCTAATCCAATGTCCTAGAACTGATATCACTCTGTCCTGTCCCTTCTATCCAATGTACCTAGAACTGATATCACTCTGTACTGTCCCTTCTAATCCAATGTACCTAGAAGGATATCACTCTGTACTGTCCCTTCTAATCCAATGTACCTAGAACTGCAATCACTCTGTACTGTCCCTTCTAATCCATGTACTATAACCACTATCACTCTGTACTGTCCCTTCTAATACAAGTACCTAGAACTGATATCACACTCTGTACTGTCCCTCTAATCCAAATGTACCTAGAACTGATATCACTCTGTACTGTCCCTTCTAATCCAATTGTACCTGAGAACTGATATCACTCTGTACTGTCCTACTATCCAATGTACCTAGAACTGATATCACTCGTACTGTCCCTTCTAATCCATGTACCTAGAACGATATCACTCGTGTACTGTCCCTTCTAATCCAATGTACCTAGATAATAATGATATCACTCTGTACTGTCCTTCTAATCCATGGTACTAGAACTGATATCACTCGTGTAATGTCCCTTCTAATCCAATGTACCTAGAAACTGATATCACTCTGTACTGTCCCATCTTAATCCAATGTACCTAGAACTGTGATATTCACTCTGTACTGTCCCTTCTAATCCATGTACCTAGAAACTGCTATCACTTGTACTGTCCCTTCTAATCCAATTACCTAGAACTGAGATCACTCTGTACTGTCCCTCTTAATCCAATGTACCTAGAACTGATTCACTCTGTACTGTCCCTTCTAATCCAATTATCCTAGAACTGATATCACTCTGTACTGTCCCTTTAATACCAATGTTTACCTAGAACTGATATCACTCTGTACGTCCCTTCTAATCCAATGTACCGAACTGATATCACTCTGTACGTTCCCTTCTAATCCATGTACCTAGAGAATGATATCACTCTGTACTGTCCCTTCTAATCCAATGTACCTAGAACTGATATCACTCTGTACTGTCCCCTTTAATCCAATGGACCTAGAACTGATTCACTCTACTGTCCTCTAACAAGTACCAGAAACTGAGATCACTCGTACTGCCCTTCTATCCAATGTACCTAGAACTGATATCACTCTGTACTGTTCCCTTCTAATCCAATGTACCTAGAACTGAATCACTCTGTACTGTCCCTTCTAATCCAATGTACCTAGAAACCACTATCACTCTGTACTGTCCCTTCCACTCTCCAATTGTACCTAGAACGTGATTCACTCGTACTGTCCCTCTAATCCAATGTACCTAGAACTGATATCACTCTGTACTGTCCCTATCTAATCCAATGTACCTAGAACTGTAGCACTCTGTTCTGTCCCACTCTAATCCAACTACCTAAAACTATATCACTCTGTACTGTCCCTCTAATCCAATGTACCTAGAATGATATCATCTGTACGTTTCCCTTCTAGTCCAATGTACCTAAACTGATATCACTCGAGGCCTCTAATCCTGTCCCTCAAATCTCACCGTACTGCCCCCTAACCATCCTAGAAACTGAATCACTCGGTACTGTCCCTTCTAAATCCATGATTACCTAGAAACTGATTATCACTCCGTACTGGTCCCTTCTAATCAATGTACTAGAACTGATATCACCTGTAAATGTCCCCCCTTTCTAATCCATGTACCTAGAACTGACATATCTTGTTAACTGTATCCCTTCTAACCCAAGTTAACCTAGAACGGGATATCACCCTGTAACTGTCCCTTCTTATAAAAATGAAACCAATGTTAAACGCTAGAATCCATTATCACTCCGTCGGTCCCCTTAATCCAATGTACCTAGAAACGGATTAGTCACTGGTACTGTCCCCTTCTAATCCAATGTACCTAAGAACTGATAATCACTCCTGTTACGTCCCCTTCTAATCAATGTACCAATTGATAACTCGTGCCCACTTACCATGACTCTTGAACTATACGTCCTGTCTGTAATCCATGTACCATAACTGATATCACCTCTGTTACTGTCCCCTCTAATCCAATGTACCTGGAACTGGATAATCATCTGTAACTGTCCCCTTCTAATTCCCAATTACCTATAAATGAATATCACTCTGTACTGTCCTCTTCAATCCAATGGTCCCCCAATAACGGATATCACTACCTGTAACTGTCCCCCTCTAATCCATGTACACTAGAACTGAATATCACTGCTGTACTGTCCCTTCTACATCCAATGTCACTCTAGAAAACTGAGTTATCACTCTGTACCTGGTCCCCCCTTCAACCAATGTGACCTAGAACTGTTATATCACTCTTGTACTGTCCCGATCTAATATCAATGTACCTAGAAAAACTATCTAACTTCTGTAGTCCTTCATCCTAACCCATGTAACACGAACTGATATACACTCGCTGTACTGTCCCTTCCTAATCCCCACAACTGACCTAGAACCTGATATCACTCTGTAACTGTCCCGCTCTAATCCAATTGACCTAGAAAACTGATTGCAATCTGTACTGGTCCCTTATCTAATCCACTGTACCTAGAACTTGCTATCACACTCTGTACTGTCCTTCTAAATCCCAATTACCCTAGATGATTAACTCTGATTTCCTTATCCAACTTACCATGTCCTCTGTAACTGTCCCTTCTAATCCCAATGTACCTAGAACGATATCAACTCTTGTACTTGTCCCCTTCTAATCCAATGTTCCTAGAACTGATCTCACCCTCTGTACGTGTCCACTCCTCTAATCCATGTACCCAGAACCTGATTATCACTCGGTACTGTCCACCTTCTAATCCATGTACTCTAGAACTGATATCACCTGTAACTGGTCCCTTTCGAACCAATGTGCACCTAGAACTGATATCACTGTCTGTCCCCCTTCTAATCCAAGTCACCTTGATCACTGATATATCACTCTAGCGGTCCCCCTCCATCAATGTACCTAGAAACGGATATCACTCTGTACTGTCCCTCCTTTTATCCAATGTACCTAGAACACACCTATCACTGCGTACTGTCCCTGTCTATCAATGTAATAGACGTTACCCTGTAGTCCTAATCCACCGTACAGAACTGGATATCACTCTGTACTTTGTCCCTTCTTAATCCAATGTACCTAGAACTTGATATCACCTCTGTACTGTCCCCTCTAATCATTGTTACCTAGACTCATATCACTCTGTACTGTCCCTTCTAAGTCCAATGTACATCTAGAAATGGATACACTCTGTAACTGGTCCTTCCCTAATCCAGCCTGTACAATAGAACTGTAATCACTCTGTACTGTCCTCATAATCCAATGTACCTGAACCTGAGATCACTCTGTAACTGTCCCGTTCTAATCCATGTACCTAGAACTGGATATCACTCTGTACTGTCCCCATTCTGAAATCCAAATGTAACCTTAGAATCGATGATCACTCGTACTGTCCCTCCCCCTTTAATCCCAATGTAACCCTAGAACCACTATCACTTCTGTACCTGTCCCACCCCCCCCTTTCTAATCCCAAGTACACTAGAACCTGATCTCACTCTGTTAACCTGCCCCCCCCCTCTAATCCAACTGTACCCTGAACTGATATCACTCCTGTACACTGTCCCCCCTTCTAATCCAATTGTACTAGAACGTGATATCCTCTGTACTGTCCCCTTCTAATCCAATGTCCTAGAAAACTGATATCACTCTGTAACCTGTCCCCCTCTATCCAATGACCTCGAGAACTGATTATCACTCTGTTACTGTCCCCCTTCTTAATTCCAATGTACCTAGTAACTGATATCAACTCTGTACTGTCCTCTCATCTATCCAATGACCTAGAACTGATTCACTCTGCTACATCACTTCTAATCATTACCTGGACACTTGATTATCACTCTGTAATGTCCCCTTTAATCCAATTTAACCTAATAACTGCTATACCTCTGACTGTTCCCTTCCTATCCAATGTTACCTAGAAACTGACTATCACTCTTGTACTGGTCCCCTTCTAATCCATGTACCTAAAGATATCCACTCTGTACTGTCCCTTCTATCCATGTACCTAGAACTGATATCACTTCGTACTGTCCCTTCTAATCCAATGTACTAGAAATGATATCACTCTGTCTGTCCCTTCTATCCAAGTGCTAACTGATCACTGGTATCACTCTGTACTGTCCCTGTCTAATCCAATGTACCCTTTCCATGAATGCCTCATTCCGTACTCACCACCTCACCTGTACTGTCCCTTCTAATCCAATGCTAACTATCACCTACTGGCTCTCAATACTGAATGATTCACTCTGTACGGTCCCTTCTAATCCAATGTTACCTAGACACTGATATCACTCGTGTACTGTCCCTTACTAAGCCAATTACTAGAACTGATATACTCTGTTAACTGTCCCCATCTAATCCAAGTACCTAAACACTATCACTCGTACTGGTCACCTTCTATCCAGTACTAGAAAGAATCACTTGTACTGTCCGTCTATCCAATGTACACTAGAAATCTGATATCAACTACTTAGTTCCCTTCTAATCCAATGTACCTAGAACTGATATCACTCGGTACGTCCCTTCTAATCCAATGTACCAGATGGAACACTCTATCTAGCTGTACTGTCCTTCACTTCTGAACAAACTAGAACTGATATCACTCTGTAATGTCTGCCATCTATCCAATGTACACTAAATGTACACTGTACGTATTCTAATTTATGACACACTCTGTACGTCCTCCTCTATCCAATGTACCTAGAACTGATATTCACTCTGTAACTGTCCCTTCAATCCAATGTACCTAGAACTGATATCACTATGTACTGTCCTTTCTAATCCAGAGTACCTAGGAACTGTATATCACTCTGTACTAGTCCCTTCTAATCCAATGTACCTGAACTGTAGTATCACTTCTGTACTGTCTCCTGTCTAATCAATGTACCTAGTAACTGATAGTCACTCTGTACTGTTCCTTCTAGTCCAATGTACCTAGAACTGATATCACTCTGTACGTCCGTCTAATCAATGTACCTAGAACTGAGGAGTCACTCTGTACTGTCCCTTCATCCAATGTACCTAGAATGACTATCACGTCTGTACTGTCCATCTACCTAATGACCTAGAAACTACTATCACCTGAGTCCCTATCTATAATTACTAGCTTACACTATTCCTTGACAATCTACTAGAAATTCACTCACCTTAATCATTACCATAGCTGATTTTACTGTCCCTTTACTAAGTACCTAACTTAACTTGTAGCCCCTAAGTAATCATCCCTAAACTGATATCCACTCTTTACTGTCCCTTCTAATCCAATGTACCTAGAATGAATATCCACTCTGTATGTCCCTTCTAACCAAGTTACCTAGAACTGATATACTCTGTACTGTCCCTTCTAATCCAATGTACCTAGAACTGATATCACTCTGTACTGTCCCTTCTAATCCAATGTACTAGAACCACGATATCACTCGTACTGTCCCTCTAATCCAATGTACCTAGAACATGAGATCACTCTGTACTGTCCCTTCTAATCCAATGTACCTAGAACCACTATCATCTGTACTGTCCCTTCTATCAATTTACCTAAAACGCTAAACTTTGACTGTCCCTTCTAATTCCAACTGTACTAGAACTGATATCACTCTGTACTGTCCCTCTAATCCAATGTACCTAGAACTGATCACTCTGGACTCCCTTCTAAGCCAATGTACTAGAATCCGTAATCACTCTGTACTGTCCCTTCTAATCCAATGTACCTAGAACTTATCACTCTTGTACTGTCCCTTCTAATCCAAGTGTACCTAGAACTGATATCACTCTGTATACGCTCCCTTCTAATCCAATGTACCTAGAATGGATATACTCTGACTTCCCTTCTAATCCAAGTACTAGAAACTGATATCACTATGTACTGTCCCTTCTAATCCAATGTACCCTAAGGTATATCACTCTGTACTGTCCCTTCTAATCCAATGTACCTAGAACTGATATCACTCTTTACTGTCCCTTCTAATCCAATGTACCTAGAACTGATATCACTCTGTACTGTCCCTTCTAATCCAATGTCCTAGAACTGATATCACTCTGTACGTCCCTTCTAATCCAATGTACCTAGAATACTGATATCCACTTCTGACTGTCCTTCTAATCCAATGTACCTAGAACCACTATCACTGTACTGTCCCTTCTAATCTCTATATTGAATTCCAATTATAGATTCTTTGGTAACTGTGAAAAACTCATTATATCTGCACCGTAAATTGGGCAGTACCGTAGCTAGTGGGTTTAGATAGAAAAATATACCTTGCGATTACATCATCCAATGGATGATATGTCCTCCCGGACCCCCCCAACAATGTAAAGACATAATGATCAGGTTATAAAATGAGGAGATAATGTGATTAGATTGCCAGCCTCCTTGGGACAGAAACCTGGAGTCATGTATTAGTTGTTTAAACGGTGTGAGTTATGAGATATGAAATCTATTATAAGAAATAAAACAATACGGGCTACCGATATTAAATGGTGGTGCCATGGGGACGGGAACAGTTAGAAGAGAAAAATGATTGTAAAATCTCTAATTTGGGTCTAAAAGAAGAAAAGTCTGTAAACGGTAACGTTACTTCCCACCATAATCGTTACCACCACTCCACATCATTAAATCTAACCATAGGGCAGCGGAGGATCTCAACCGTAGTGATCTCTGTGCTTGTGATGTTCTACGGGTGATACGCAGGCCAACCGGGGTCAGCAGGCTCTAGGTAGATTTCTTAAACCAAGTATTGCTGTCTCGATTAGCTTCAAAGACTCCCTATTATAAACCAAAATAGCCAAGAGTTTTACCATCTACTTGGTCTTTTCAGAAACGTATTGAGATTTGACTCCACCACAATATAATTCTATTTGTTTCCAAAAAGTGTTTTTTCTAACTGATGACAATGAAAAGGTTATGTTCCTGGTCTGCGGCCATTTCAACCTATATCTTCAACAAGTATAACTCACAGCAATTCAAAGACATCACACAAAAATTCAACGTTCCTTCAGCAATTAGCTAATGCAGCTAAACATATTTAAAAAATCGTTGTTAACTATAATCCAGCGTGAACAAGAGAGGTACTTGGATATTAAATATTAGGAGCAGTTCGAGGAACACACCAGCTGCAGAAAGGATAATATTACTTATACTGGTATACCTGACCCAGATGTTCCTGCCAGGTTTCAAATTAAAGTTGTTGGTACTAAACATAATACCATTGTGTCCTATTCCAAGCTTCAAGGCTCATGGGTATAAGTAGCCCCCTCTACTAATTAATCTTTTGAAAAGGCCCACAGTAATCACGTCAGCACTCCATGTTTTAATCGGTATGGGATATTCCACGTGAAGCAATAACCAAGGTCCACAGAACAATACCACTCAAACTGCAAGGTGACAGTGGCTACCAGGCGTTTTGCAGGAATTGGGGCCTCCGGGTAATTGTGATATGTGAGCCCATCATTGCTGTACAATTAAGCCAGTACTTAGTGATGAAGCCCAGATTGTTGGCCTCCTTGGATGATGATGGCGGAGATGAATTGGAGTGTGAGAAAGCTATTTGAGATAAGGCGATGAAATGTCTGAATCTAATGGGCTCCATCCAGGCTCAATATCATCTTTGGGAAAAGGAAGAGGAAAATAACTGATTAAGAACACTTTTCACAAAAGGCCCCACTGGAGATCTCCACTTGCATGTCCATACTGATATGGTATTTCACAATAAATCCCCATTGAGTATGATGTAACCTAGAGTATCTGGACATGAACCAGGGCCTCAAAGTAACTCAATATTCCCATGTGAACTATGATTTTCTTTCTGATGTATGTTATCTCTATTGAACATTCGAGCTATTGATGTGTATAAACCCTAAAGGACTAAAGAACAGTTTTACACTACTTAGTACTGCAGTCAAAGCCTCGGCCCCCACTCGAACATATACAGATCTTTATCACAACATTTAAGTGTTTTCCTCGTATTAACTTTCCTCCTCCTGCAGTCTGCCCTAATCATGTGTGTTTACAATTTTGGTTTATTGGGTTGGGCCTGATGTAGCCATTGTGTCTCTGGCACAGATCACATAACTAAACGTTTGGCACATGTTAATGCGTTCCCGCATCAGGCGGATTGTTCTCTTTATAGGGAGGCTAGGGTTAACTGCGATAGAGGATCTGACCATCTCTAGACCAAGAGGACTTCACATGGGACCTTTGAAGTGAAAAAAAACAAACAGTAAGGTCAGTGAATCCGGGTTTCAGGCTAATTCTGTACACATTTTCTAAAATCCGACGTATCTAGAATTATCCAGATGTAATATGGTGATCATGTTTACCTGTTGGAGAAAGAAGAACATCACCAGGGAATTTCGACCCAGGAGGCTTGCAAAAAAAAGAAAAACAGAAAAGATGTGAATTTCCCTTCCCTAGATCATTTGACAGAAAAACAAAACAGGTTTATTTCCCAGACACCAACATTTATATGATTATAGGTTGGGTATATATTACATACGCAACAGATATTCTGGTTACCCGTTCCTCACCTTGGGGAAGGATGGTAGCTGCTCCGGTGGAGGAATTGAGACAAGTGGGATAGAGAGGACTTGTGTTTTGGAGTTTTTATCCCTGGAAAACTATTGGTTTTCATGGAAATATTAAAACGGATATTAATAATGATGGTAACAAACATTTCACAAGGCACTGTCCACTGTACTAGTGACTTCCCCCATACTTCTGCAGCATAACTTAATGATAATCTCCCATACTTAGTGACTCTCCCACCATACTTAGGATTCCCACTACTTAGTGACTTCCCCACCATACTTGTGACTTTCCATGTACGTAGTGACTTCCCAACCTAGATCCCAGACTTAGGACTTTCCCCCATACTTATGCACGGACTCCAAACTATGACTTCACCGTATACTAGACTCCCATGAATTGGGCCACAAGACTTAGTGATTTCCATCATACTTAGGACATCCACCCATACTATGGACCTTCCACACTACTTGATGACTCCCACCTTTACTTAGTGATTTCCACTGTTTGTAGGGGAACTTCCACACCATACTTATGACTTTTCACGGTATAATCTCAATACTTGTACTTCCACATATTAGTGACTCACAAAGACTTCATAACTTAGTGACATCACCACAAGCTTATTTACTTCCCACCCTACTTGTGGAATTACCACGACAGTGACTCTCACTTAGTGACTGTCCACCATACTTAGTGACCTTTCCCCTACAGTACATAGTCTTGGACTTCCCACCATACTTAGGGACTTCCACCATACTATTGACTTTGCACTGGGACTTAATGACTTCCCACCATAACTTTAGGGACTTCCACAATACGTTAGTGACTTTCCACTCATACTTTAGTGACATCCCACCTACTATATTGATTCCCACGTCCTACTTGATGATTCCCACCGTATAGTGATCTCCCACCATATACTTGTGACTTTCCACCATTGCTTGATGAATTCCCAACCATAGTTAGTACCTTCCCACACGTACTTAGTGACTTTCCACCATGCTTAGTGACTTCCACCATTACTGAGGGATTTCCCACCAACGTTATTGAATTTTCACGGTACTTAATGAACTTCACACCTACTACTTAGTGACTGGCCCACAATCACTTAGTGACTTCCATCATACTTAGTGACATAACCCGACTTATTATTGACTTCCCACCCTACTTGATGAATCCCAACGTACTAGTGACTTCCCACCATACTAGTGACTTTCCACCAGCTTGATGAATTTCCCCACCAACTTAGGACTTTTCCACCATGCTAGTGACTTCCACCCATCTTAGTGACGTCCATGCTACTTTATGACTTTCCACCATACTTTGTGTTTCGACATCCCACCCACTTATTGACTTCCCACCCTACATTTAGTGACTTCCCACCATAATTATTGACTTTCGACCCAACTCAGTGACTTCCACCATACGTAGTGACTTCCCCACCATACTAGTGACTTCCACCATAACTTATTGACTGTCCAACCATAATAGTGACTTCCCACCAACGTATGACTTCACCATATGGTGACTTTCCACCATTGTACTGGTGACTTCCACCATACTAGTGACTTCCCACCATACTTGGCGACTTCCCGCCGTACGTTAGATGATTTTCCACCATTTTTAGGAAAATCCAGATAGGTCTTCTCACCTGCTTGCTTGTAGGTGATGTGAGGACCCGACAACACAGCCAAACCATCAGCCCATCAGAACAGTCATTGTAGCCATCGCAGCGACGGAGACGTGAGGCACTCATAAATGACACAGAGCTTTGCAGTAATGACTCAGATTCTGACAGCCCCATCGGCAGGAGACAGGGGAGAGGAAGCCGTTCCTGGGATTGATAAAAACCCAACAGACATGGAATCCAGTTACCAAGAGATTGAAACAAACACAAACTACAGTCTCTTCTCTCTCATTTCAACATTATCCCACACATCAGCATTCTACTATCCTACCTAAAACAAGGACGTGTTTGCCACCATGGTCGCCAAAAATGGTTCTCTAGTTATATGCATGTCAGGCCAGACATGGTTCTCTAGTTATATCATGGTAGCCAGACATGGCAGTATCATTAGCAAATGTCTCTAGTTATATTCATGGTCAGCCAGACATGGTTCTCTAGTTATATTCATGGTCAGCCAGACATGGTTCTCTAGTTATATTCATGGTCAGCCAGACATGGTTCTCTAGTTATATTCATGGTCGCCAGACATGGTTCTCTAGGATATCATGTAGCAGTTCAGAGTTTCTGGTATGTCAGCCAAGACATGGTTCTCTACGTTAGATTCATGGTCCGCAGACATGGTTTATAGTTATACTTATGGTACAGCCGACAGGTTCTCTAGTTGATATTCATGGTCAGCCGACGATGGTTTCTCAGTGATATTCATGGTCAGCCAGAACATGGTTCTCTAGTTATTTCATGGTCCACGCGCTAGTAAATGGCGCTCAGAGTTCTCTAGTATTCCATGGTCAGCCAGCATGGTTTCTAGTTAATCAGTGTCAGCCAGACATGGTTCTCCATAGTTATTCATGTCGCAGACATGTCTTCGTATTCATGTCGCCAACATGGTTTCAGTTACTAGTTATATTCATGGTCAGCCAGACATGGTTCTCTAGTTATATTCATGGTCAGCCAGACATGGTTCTCTAGTTATATTCATGGTCAGCCAGACATGGTTCTCTAGTTATATTCATGGTCAGCCAGACATGGTTCCCAATGAGATCTTACAGGCCTATGGCCTACAAAGATTCACATAGGTTCCCCATTACTATCCTGCCCCTTATCCTCTGTGCTGTCCCCTTCATCCATTTCCCTTTCTACGTTATTTACGCAGTGATGCTCCTTGCCCTTTCCCCATGTCTCTATATCCTATAGTAGGGATTATATTCCAATCTACACCAATCCCCTGGGAACCTTACCACAGTAGATCTCATCAGACCGGTCTCCACAGTCATTCACTCCATTGCAGACCACACCGTGTGGTCCAGCTGGGACACATCGTCCATTGTGGCACTGAAACTGTCCAGGTCGGCACGGCTCATCCCCAGGTGGGGAACGGGTGGGAATAACGGGCTGTGGTTTGGCTACTGCGCATGGTAGAGAATAAAAATGATGTAAATGATGGTACCAAAGGACAGGAGGTGTTGTATGGTACAGAACAACATCTTTATATCTGGCTTTATAGCCCCTAACATAGTAAACACACCAAGACCTAGTTTGATTTACAATGTTGAGCCAATACATGAATCGTTTTCAAGTGATCTAGAACCTACATGGCTACCTAGAACATGGAGGAAGACAGGGAGCATTCTGGGAGTTCCCAGACACTATGCGCCATTGAGGACATTCACAAATGAGGACGAAATGCGTCTGGCGTGATTTTAATGGCCCTCAATCTCCTTGCCTCCTAGTACTAGTGAAACCTTGGTATAGTATATTGGTGATCATAGCCTCACTGCTGATGTTATTCAAGTACTTTATTATACTCTATATTAGTGTACGGTGTTGATCCACTGACTATGTTCCACAATATATCGGTATATTGTATTTGTGGGCAGGGATTGATCCTAGGGGGATGTTTTTAATGTTTTGTTGGGATGGGGTTTGGGATTGTGCAACACTTATTGTGATTATAGTCATTATCATAAGTGGCTAAAATAATAATAAATAAAAATAAAAATATATATTTTCATATGACTACAGTGTTAGTGCGCCCAATAGTGCCCATACTTCATTTACATTATTTACACCTACACATTAATCTAGTTTAGCCACAATATAATCCATATCCGGTGCCTAACCAATTATGTGTATATATGGGAGTTCCCAGTAGCTAATACAGGGGGTGCCATGTTGGCCCCGTACACATAGTCACTGACACTGTAACCAATTGTGTGTATATATGGGAGTTCCCAGTAGCTAATACAGGGGGTGCCATGTTTACTGGGTTAGTTATTGGCCCCGTACACATAGTCACTGACACTGTAACCAATTGTGTGTATATATGGGAGTTCCCAGTAGCTAATACAGGGGG
>JAACNH010002658.1:0-36843 GCA_019447015.1 Hymenochirus boettgeri
AATATAACCTGTATATAAAATGAAGAAGGCCTGAAATATTTACTAAATCTTGTATGTGTAAGTACACAGATAAACAGATAAATAGAGCAAATGCTATTTAACCATTATGAACCCTTCTGATGGTGGACATATCTCCATAGGACTACAAAACCACTTGCCCACTATAGGAGAAGGAGGAATCAAGGCGCCACCCATAAGAAACACAAAAATGAAAATATGCCAGATAACTGCTCAAAAAAAAATGATAAGTTATGGAAAAAGTACACAGGATAGCACGCTCTGCAAATATACGTTTAGGTCATTTTTGCAGGTAGATGCCCTTTAAGGATACAGTATAAAAGGACCATCAATACTGAAAAAAATAGTTATCTTTAGAATCCAATCTGAAATATCTCTGCTAGGTGCGTTTGCTATAAAGAAATTAAAGAGTGGAGCCATTTCTGTTGGAATTGTTTCTGCCTATAACTATCTTGTAGAGGTCTCTGAGGGCACGCATGCTTTTCAGTAATCACTATGAGGCAGAATGAAAGAGGGAATTTCCCAATCATGCAATTCAATGATTTAGACCATGAACCTGTCTCCATTCTTAGTTATAGCAAAAACCTGCACTGAGAAGACAGAAGATATTCAGATTGGATATCTAAAGATAACTATTTTTTTCCAGATATGAGTCCTTTATACCTGTTACCTTAAAGTAAATGTCAGAAAGTGATTGCAATAAAACTTTCATTTTGTGTGCAACATTGAAAGGTCTTTTACTTAGTGTGTCACTGCCATGTGAATGGCAGAACTAAAGATACTAGTTACATAGGTGTCCAAGTTGGGTTTTCCTGGTTATGACAAGGCTCTGGGACAATAGAGAAATAGTTTCCCCTTGCTGAGACAGCACAGAAAATAAACTGTGATTTGCATTTCTAAGCATATTTATTTTATAATGAGTATATTGTAAGTGATATACATTTAGTCATCAGATCATCTATTATTGTGAGACGCTTATGTAAATAAGTAAGAGCGGGCGCATTCACTACAACCGGCTGTATGTACACTGCATGTTTTCAATATACACCTATCTCATAGGGGTTTGATCTCATTATTGGGGGTGCTTATAGTAAAAAAATGTAAGTAGCAGGGGGCATGCAATTCATTACAACCTGGCTGTTATTACACGCATGTTTTCAATTACAACCTATCCCATTACATTACCTATCCTGCCCTCTGCTGTTTCGAGTGCTTGTTCAGGGGGAAATGGTGAAATAGTAGTGAACTACATAGGCCACTCAGGTTAGTAACTAGTTTTTGCAGGCCTATTAGCCAAAGGAAGCAATTCAGGCTCTGTATCTCCAACACTTATTATATTATACTGTTATACAACAGTTATGTGCAGTTTATGGACTGCTATACAACAACACAATAGGTATGGAAACCAGGAACACAAAATTATTCATTTTGGCAGTCCAACTAAACAACCAGCCATTGCTTACAAATCTCTAACCTTAAATACAAAAACAAAACCCTCTAGTTTGAATGCGTTTAGAAATGAGCTCTATGAAGATTTCATGCTGTTTTTATAGTGTCTATAAACACCACCCCAAAATTCTGATTGTGTCTAGACAGAGTCAACTTAATTGATTGGATATTGGATATTGGACCAATCAGATATTGGGGGATGGTTTAGGAGGTTCACTACAAATAGTGAATGGTAGTAAAGAGAGCTAGATTTCAGTTTGCATTTTATTTGAGATGTTATAGCTTGCTGTTGAGTTACATACTGCGGCTATAAAGCTTATTGAATGATTTGGCTGGGTAGCTTGAATGGCAGCTCTAAGTTCAGGAGGGATATCGATTTAGTTCTCAGTATTTGGCTTTCTGTTAGTCTAAGATAAAAAAAAATCCAGCAAAAGTTTGGTTGATGTTCCAACTAAATATTCAAACAGGAGATCTGAGTAACAGAGCAGATGTATTGGAAATTCTGTTCCAAAAAATATTTCACCAGAAATAATCTCCAGTAGATAAACCATAGTGAGATGATTGCAAACCAATCTACAGAGCAACATGGTAATCAAAGGGATATCAGGAAACAATGCCAGCAAAGCTGAGTCTGAGTTAATTGCAGTGTAAAAAGCAACCAGTCTGTAATAAATGCAGGCTCTGCTTGTAACAATCGTGGCATTACCATGAGCAAACAGCAGCGATCAGCACTCCCATTCCAAGCAAGGAAATGCCTGGGCCATTCAACAAGTTCAGACCTGTTGAGTGGCCTTCGTATTTATGGTTATATTAATATATATATATATATATATATATATATATATTTACCATGATAAACTGACATAACATGGCTACTGCATAAACATATCAGATCATTGTAATTCTGAATGGGCTACAAAAAGAAGAAGGGAATGGGTGAATGTAAATCCAGAATCCCAGGTGGCCCTTGCAAAATCGTTGCTCAGATTCGTGCAGTTTAATAATAAAATGGAGAACTTTGATTGGTTGGACCATACCTCCATAGAATACAGCACAATGCCCACTATAGGAGGAGAAAGAAAAATAAATTGCTACACCATAAGAAACCCAAAAATGAGAAAATAACTGATAACTGTTCCAAAAAAATAAGGAAAGTTATATGGCACAAAGTACCAGGATAGCGATTTACCTACAGCAAAAAATAGTTTGGGTGGAAGGTGGACATGCCTTTAGAGGAAAGTTGTTACTAATTGAATGCTTGATCGCGTCTTAAAGGGCATGTCCAAAATTAAAGGGCATCTACACGCAAAAATGACCTACAAGTATATTTGCAGAGAGTGCTATCCTGTGTATTTTTCCAATACTTTCATTATTTTGGAGCAGTTATCTGGATATTTTCATTTTGTGTTTCTTATGGGAGCCATTGATTCCTCTCCTCCTATAGTGGGCAGTGTGTTTGTAGTATATGGAGATATGTCCACCAACAGAAGGGGTTTGCATAAGGGTAAAATAGCATTTGCTCTATTTATTTATAAACATGCAGAATCAGTTAAACAGCCAAACAAACTGATTTGCAAGTCCCACTGGGATGGGATTCTACTGGGATTTTACATAACCCTTTCCCTTCTTCTATAGTCATCAGAACTACATTACTGAATTGTTGGTGTGTAAGTAGCATGTTGCTATCAGATTGAATCAGTTATCTGTGTAACTACACATACAGATTTTAGTAAAATTTTCAGGCCTTCTTCATTTATTATCAGGTATATTTGTAAGATAACAGCTTATTGTTTAAAGATATATATTTATATACAAAGAAAGGGAGAGACGAAGAGATACCAGATTTCCAGATGAATGAAGGACACAACAGTTGTTACAGCAGAGCTGCATTTATACAGAATGTGGCTGTTTTACACTGCAATTATTCACACTCAGCTTGTGCATGGGTTTCTGATATCCCTTGATTACCATGTTGCTCTCTGGACTGGTTTGAAATCCAAAACCCTCTTTCATCACTGGAGATTATTTCTGGTGAACAACTATTCAGATATTCCAATACATCAAAGCACTGTTACTCAGATTTGTGTAGGTTACACTTGGTATGGGGAAATCAGATTTTTTTTTCCCTGGAATTTATTCTAGATAACAGACAAACCAAAATACTGAGAACTAAACGGAGCAATCTGAAACTAAGGGTTGCCCATTCAAGCTACCCGCCAGAATCCCCAATAAGCTTACTCCAGGACATGCCTTAGTACAAAGAATAACAGTTCAGATGAAAATGCTAAACTGACAATAGGACCCCTTACTGAACCTCACTATTTGTAAGTGCCTATTAAACCCAACCCAAAATCTGATTAGGTCATGGAATCCAAGATCCAATCAGATTTAGGATTGGAAGAGACCAATCAGGCTTGGAGGTTGTTTGGGAAACACTATAAAAATTGAGAGGTCTGAATTACAGCTTAGTATGGGCTCAAGTAGCTTATAATGGCATGTCATGAATTGTGCTAGCTATAAGTGCTGCATGCTGTCGACTGAATGAAAAGCTCAATGTGAGCTGGCTTCAGCATGGTGGTTTTCCATTATTCTTGTTTATTGCACGTTTTGTGATGAAGCAGCAAAAACAGAGGTTAGTTGTGAGACTACTGAATACAGCATTGATGGAACATTCTCATCCAACCTCGGTTATTTGGAAGGGACCCATAGGAAGCGTTCAGTGAAAATAAGAATTACACAAGTGAAAAAAAGGAAATGCATCAATATCATCAATGTTCTAACTCTTGTATTGAAATATGGTTTTGTTTCTCCTGGTCAAACACATTACAACAGATTTGCCAACAATACTGCAGATGTCATTGGACCACATTGGACCAGCATTTCCTAGAACACTCTCCCACCATTTGTGGGAGTTAAAAAAATCTTATTTCACTTTTTTACAATGACTGTAAAATTGCACCAAGTCTCTCTATGCTCATAATTAAAAAAACTCCTTCCAGGCCTCAGTAAACTGCTCAAAGAATAACGTTTACTGAGAGGACCAGTAAGTTAGGGAGAGTTTTCATAACACAGTCCCTTACTCATCATGCAAATAAGAGAAGGAGAGACTTCTGGGGTAATTTCCCAGCTGGTGTAAAAATGGGAGAGTTAACAGCTATTAGGTACTAATGTGCCACCGGGCAAACGAGGGTGGAGTCTTAAGATATGCCGTTCAGCATGACTTCAAAGAAGTAGAACTTTGCAAGGTGATTACAATGGTTGTGGTGTAAATTCAAGACATAACAACCAGATCATTTTATAGCAAATTAAGAAGCCTTTCACTGGAATGCTAATTGATTTTTGGGTGAAGATTTCCTTAAAACAAAAACTGGTCCATTGTTACTGCCCTAACCCTACTATATAAAAACGCTAACAATTGTTGGAACACAACACTCCTCAGGGATTGTCCTGTGTGGGCTTTTACTGCTTTTCAGTCCATATAGTACACAATCAAACAAGTGCTTAAAAGGATTCTTTCCAACCTTTGAAACAAACAATACACATTTTTATTAACCCATTTGTGAGAACCCTCTCAGGCAACTTTTGGGTGGACCTCCACACATTATCAATATAAAGCTTTTTAAAAAATTTTCCCCAAAGATTGGAGAGTCCTTGGACTTTGGCCTATTTATAAAAGATCGGTATGTTATTGTAAAATAACGACATTATTTACCGATAAGACCGGTATTTAACGGATAACGACCGGTATTTAACGATACGACCGATATTTACACGATATCGCTTAATAACGGTCGTTATCGGTAAAAAAATTGTCATTACTTTTACGATAACGATGGGTATTTCACGATAACGATACCGACTTTTATAAATAGGGCCCTTTGTTGATTGTAACACAACTGATAAGTCAGCACATTAGTAGATTGTTTAGCTAGCCAGTATTTAAGGATATCTATTGTCTCCATCCTGGTAAGCTGGCCCCTACTTCCATGCAGTAGATAAGGCTGTGACTGCTGTTCACCTGCTGCCTCTTTGCACATGCTCAGCTTATAAAAAAGTCTTAGAGCAGAGGAGGAGGCAGATCTTTTGCCAAAAATAAATAGAACTTATCATTAAATATCTGGGTAACAAATGCATGTAATAAACTGATAATAATAGCAGTTGGGGGGCGGGAAGATACTGACAATTCACCAGTTTTTAGTTTTAAGGGTGGACATGCCCTTTAATTTTTTCAAAAAGGATTCTTTTTTTCTCTTCAAGAAATCCAATTCTAAAAATGTCAGATGGGGTGGTACGTTCTCTTTCTGTTCTTAAGGGTGCTAGCAGCAATGAGACTTCTTGGGGCTTTTTCGACAACCCACTACACTCTGGTCCTTGAACTTTTGCCCCCCTTACCATGCTCACAAAACGTTGTCCATGTCCAGAATGGACATACCTAATGTATTACATACAGTGTTTTCTCTAAACCCTGCTTTCATACGCATGCACACAACTATGTGTGTTTGGTTAAAATAGAGCACACATGAAAATCTAGGTGAATACAGGTAATAAATATGTATAGCACAAAATTAAATTTTGCGTACACACAGATTATATTAAATACACTCCCCCGATAAGACATTAGAGGGAACCTGTTGGTACTAGTACACGACCTTCTTGTCTTTAAAAATGTGTCCAAGTTCAATTCCAAACATATTTTTAGATTTATTGAGGAAAGCTTGTTTAGGCAAAAAACAAATTGTCAGCATGCCCTAAAGCTATGCATAGCCATTAAAATTAGTAAGCTTCATTTTAGGGTCTTTCTCATTTGGGATTGCTTCAGGATGCTGTGTTTGCTACAGTATACAGGGAATATTTATGGAAGTCTTGGTTATTATTAATTAATTCAAGAAATCAATCAAAAGCTTCTTCTGGGATAGCAAAGCGTAACTTTTCATTCGAAGCATTCTCTGCTATGAGCTTTAGGAGTACCGAACAGATCTACTAACTCAGCAGCCTTCTAATGTACTCTAATTTGGAAACTCATCATCTGCCTTATCGTGTTCCATTAGCCATTGAGAGTGAGCTGATATATTTACTGAATTAGATCTCCAAAACTGATTGGCACTCTTCGTAGATTGAAAAAAGATTGGAAAAAGAGTTTCCATCACCTTGCAGTACCCAATGTAGAAAGCTTTAAAAACTTTTACACACACAGTAAACCATGGAGAGTATAGAAGCAAACTTTTAATGTTTAATTTATGTTCTCTTTATTCAGATCTAAGCTGGGGGATGCACTGTGGTTCTTTTTAAACTGGAAACGAACAATAAAATAATCAAATACTAAAGAGTAGAGTCAACATTATGCCATGAGGCTTCTGACTGGAGAAAAATCCTTTGACAAAGTCAGGAAAAATGTGGTTAATCCTTTAATTCTTTAACCAAGGTTTTAAAGAGGGCAAAGGCTAAATACCTAACTTTAGAGAACAGAAGGCAACAGAGATCAAGGCACTGCCAATGGAGCTTCTAATGTCAGGTTTCCGACCCCTTTCACTGTTTCTGGACTGACTTTTGGATGTATTACTGTATTAAAGTGAGAGTTCCTGAACGTACAGTGGGTTGTGAGTCGGATGATATACTGTATGAAGTGAGAATTCCCAGTTCCATTCTGAATGTACAGTGGGTTCAGATGATATACTGTATAAAGTGAGAATTCCCAGTTCCACATTGAATGTACAGTGGGTTCGGATGATATACTGTATGAAGTGAGAATTCCCAGTTCCATACTGAATGTACAGTGGGGTCAGATGATATACTGTATGAAGTGAGAATTCCCAGTTCCACACTGAATGTACAGTGGGGTCAGATGAATACTGTATGAAGTGAGAATTCCCAGTTCGATACTGAATGTACAATGGATTCAGATGATATACTGTATGAAGTGAGAATCCCAGTTCCATTCTGAATGTTACAGTGGATTCAGATGATATACTGTATGAAGTGAGAATTCCCAGTTCCATACTGAATGTACAGGGGATTCAGATGATATACTGTATGAAGTGAGAATTCCCAGTTCCATACTGAATGTACAGTGGGGTCAGATGATATACTGTATAAAGAGAGAATTCCTAGTTCCATACTGAATGTACAGTGGATTCAGATGATATACTGTATGAAGTGAGAATTCCCTGTTTCATACTGAATGTACAGTGGATTCAGATGATATACTGTATGAAGCGAGAATTCCCAGTTCCATACTGAATGTACAGTGGGGTCAGATGATATATTGTATGAAGTGAGAATTCCCAGTTCCATACTGAATGTACAGTGGGTTCAGATGATATACTGTATGAAGTGAGAATTCCCAGTTCCATAATGAATCTACAGGGGGTCAGATGATATACTGTATGAAGTGGAGGAATTCCCAGTTCATACTGAATGTACAGTGGATTCTGATGATATACTGTATGAAGTGAGAATTCCTAGTTCCATATTGAATGTACAGTGGATTCAGATGATATACTGTATGAAGTGAGAATTCCCAGTTCCATACTGAATGTACAGTGGATTCAGATGATTATACTGTATGAAGTGAGAATTCCCAGTTCCATACTGAATGTACAGGGGATTCAGATGATATACTGTATGAAGTGAGAATTCCCAGTTCCATACTGAATGTACAGTGGATTCAGATGATATACTGTATGAAGCGAGAATTCCCAGTTCCATACTGAATGTACGTTGGATTCAGATGATATACTGTATGAAGTGAGAATTCCCAGTTCCATACTGAATGTACAGTGGGGTCAGATGATAAACTGTATGAAGTGAGAATTTCTAGTTCCATACTGAATGTACAGTGGATTCAGATAATATACTGTATGAAGTGAGAATTCCCAGTTCCATACTGAATGTACAGTGGATTCAGATGATATACTGTATGAAGTGAGAATTCCCAGTTCCATACTGAATGTACAGTGGATTCAGATGATGAAGTGAGAATTCCTAGTTCCATACTGAATGTACAGTGGATTCAGATGATATACTGTATGAAGTGAGAATTCCCTGTTCCATACTGAATGTACAGTGGATTCAGATGATATACTGTATGGAGTGAGAATTCCCAGTTCCATACTGAATGAACAGTGGATTTAGATGATATACTGTATGAAGTGAGAACTCCCATTTTCATACTGAATGTACAGTGGGTTCAGAGATATACTGTATGAAGTGAGAATTCCCAGTTCCATACTGAATGTACAGTGGATTCAGATGATATACTCTATGAAGTGAGAATTCCTAGTTCCATACTGAATGTACAGTGGATTCAGATGATATACTGTATGAAGTGAGAATTCCCAGTTCCATACTGAATGTACAATGGATTCAGATGATATACTGTATGAAGTGAGAATTCCCAGTTCCATACTGAATGTACAATGGATTCAGATGATATACTGTATGAAGTGAGAACTCCCAGTTCCATACTGAATGTACAATGGATTCAGATGATATACTGTATTTGTTCTCTGGCAAGTTGTTGAGCATTTCTATATTTTCTGTTCCAGTACCAGTGGTGGGACTGGAAAATCTAATGCAAGTCAGTAAGTAATAGCAAGTAACAAATTGGTTGAAACCCTCTATACATTTCTAGTGGTTTAAGATAATTATGGCAATATTTGATTTATTTTCACATGTGTAGGAAAATCCATCCTTGTTTATTTCATTTTTCACCCATGGGATCTATCACAAAGGTAACACTCCTGTACGGACATGAAAAATCCACCTGGCAAACTGTCTCATTTTCCTTGGCCACATTAGCTGGATCCATACAGACAGAGAGCCCATTTATCCAGCGAGTTACAATAACATTATGTTTGCATTTTAACTTGCCAAATTTAAAGTTGATGATTCTAAAAAGACTTTCTTACCATGCCTATGTTGTTTATGGGTTTTTTTTATAAATATTTTCCTAGGCGAGCATTCCAGCTTATTGTTCATCAGGCAAATAAAGTGCAAAACAAAACACATTCGATTTCCCTCTACTGGTTCCAACTCAACTGGCACCATTAGATTAATTTACCGAGAGCCACTGGAGTTAAAGGGCATCTACACTGCAAAAATGACCTAAAGTATATTTGCAGAGAGTGCTATCCTGTGTACTTTTTCCATATACTTTCATTATTTTTTGGATTTGAGCAGTTATCTGGATATTTTCATTTTTGTGTGTTCTTATGGGGGGCAGCCATTGATTCCTCTCCTCCTATAGTGGGCGTGTGTTTGTAGTCTATGGAGATATGTCCACCAATCAGAAGGGGTTTGCATAATGGTTAAAATAGCATTTGCTCTATTTATTTATTAAACATGCAAACAACTGATTTGCAAGTCCCACCTGGGATTCTGGGATTTTACATTAACCCTTTCCCTTCTTCTATAGTCATCAGAACTACATGATCTGATATTGTTGTGTGTAAGTAGCATGTTGATATCAAATTGAATCACTTTATCTGTGTAACTACACATACAGATTTTAGTAAATATTTCAGGCCTTCTTCATTTTATATATCAGGTTATATTTGTAAGATAACCTGCTTTATTGTTAAAGATATATATTTATATACAAAGAAAGGGAGAGACAGAGAGATACCAGATTACCAGTGAATGAAGGGAACAACAGTTGTTACAAGCAGAGCTGCATTTATTACAGACTGGTGGCTTTTACACTGCAATTATTCAGACTCAGCTTTGCTGCATGTGTTTCTGATATCCCTTGATTACCATGTTGCTCTCTGGACTGTTTGAAATCCAAATCCCTCTGTTCTATCAATGGAGATTATTTCTGGTGAACAACTATTCAGATATTCCAATACATCAATAGCACTGTTACTTAGATTTGCTGTTAGGTACTTGGTCAGGGGAAATCAGATTTTTTTCCCTGGAAATTTTTATCTTAGATACAGAGACAACCAAATAATGAGAACTAAACTGAGAGCAATCTGAACTAAGGGTTGCCCATTCAAGCTACCCAGCCAGAATCACCCAATAAGCTTATATTCCCAGTACATGCCTTAGTACAAAGACATAACATTTCAGATGAAATGCTAAACTGAAAATAGGACCCCTTACTGAACATTCACTATTTGTAGTGCCTATTAAACCCACCCCCAAAATCTGATTGGTCTGGAATCCAAGATCCAATCAGATTAGGATTGTATCTAGACCAATCAGACTTTGGAGGGTGTTTGGGGAACAACTATAAAAAGTGAGAGGTTGAATTACAGCTTAGTATGGGCTCAGTAGCTATACTATACCTGACTGGAAAAGCTCAATGAGCTGGCTTCAGCCATGGTGGTTTCCATTTATTCTTGTTTATTGCACTTGTTTGTTGACAAGCATCAAAACAGAGTTAGTGTGAGATCTGAATACAGCATGATGAAACATTCTCATTCCAACCTCTGGTTATTTGGTGGACCCATGGGAAGGCATTCAGTGAAAATAAGAATTACACAAGTGAAAAAGGAATTGCATCAATATCAATCAATGTTCTAAACTCTCTGAACTTGAAATATGGTTTGTTTCTCCTGGTCATGGTCAAACCACTTACAACAGATTTGCCCAACACTACTGCAGATGTCATTGGACCACATTGGACAGCATTTCCTAGAAACACTCCCACCAGTAGAAGAAAATCAGAATGGATTGTGGGAGTTAAAAAAAAATCTTATTTCACTTTTTTACAATGACCTGTAAAATTGCACAAGTCTCTCTATGCTCATAATTAAACAAACTCCTTCCAGGCATCAGTAAAATGCTCAAAGAATAATATTTACTGAGGGACCAAGTAAGTTAGGGAGAGTTTTCATCACAGCTCCCTTACCATCATGCAAATAAGAGGAGAGACTTCTGGGTAATTCCCAGCTGGTGGTTTAAAAATGGGAGGAGTTAACAGCTAATAGTAATAATGTGCCCACCGGGCAAAACAGAGGGTGGAGTCTTAAGATATGCAGATTCAGCATGTACTTCAAAGAATTTAGAACTTGCAAGGTGATTACAATGGTTGTGGTGTAAATTCAGACATAACAACCAGATCATTTTATAGCAAATTAAGAAGCCTTTCACTGGAATGCTAATTGTTTTGGGTGAAGATTTCCTTTAAAGTCATGCTAACCAATAAGGAACCCCTGTAAATGTCTTGCAAAATGTGCACCAGTTTTGCATCACTATAAATTAAGGGAGGAAGGAAATGTCAAATTAAGACTTAGGGTCGTATTTATAAACGGCCATTATTACCGCCTAAATAAAGTTATATATTAGGCGCCAGATTTTTAAAGGCAAAGCACGTTGCCGCGAAAAGCATTACCCGGCAGTAGTTTGAACTCCCTTTGTGGCGATACTGAGCCACAAAGGGCCAAAGGGCTCTTGTCAGAGCCGCAGTTCGATTCTGGTCTTTTAAACAGCTGCTCACGCGGATGTTAACTTGATACATGCAATAATGCGATCAGCGGTTTAAAAAAACGATAGTCCAAGATTTCACCACACACCAGTCTTAAACAATGATTATTTTATAGGATCAACATTTTGGTGTCTTTGTGACACCTTTCTTAAGATGCAATACACTTTGAACTTTTAAGCCGTCGTGTTTAAAAAAAGCTGATGCAGAGGTTGGGGAGATGATAGCAGGCCTTCTTACCTCCTGGGCCCCACCGCAGTCGCTGGCCCTGCGGGCCCTGAAGGTACACGCTGCTGATGGCAATAAATTCCTTATTAGCATATAACAGCAAGGTGTTAGGACCTTTGGTGCAAGGTGTTGATTGCATTAAGGCTCAGAGGTGTTTTCGAAAACTGCTCAGAGTAAGGTTTCAAAACAGCATTGTACATGGCAGACAGTTAGTGTCGACCGCTCCCACCACCTCTATTCAGGTTTGGTAATTATAATCCTATATAATAAAAGTATAGAGTTCCTGAGTGGTGTGTGGGACTTTTCCCTCCTTCGCATGTGCGTGAGCATCCCTGAATGTCCCGCATGCACGGACCCCAAATGGGATTGGAAATGGCACATTGAAGAGGAGGAGGAGTTAGTGCCCGTTATATAACGGGCTTAAAATGTCTAGTTATAAATAATATAATCTATTCTGTCTTGGTAATATTCTGGTTTGGCTTGTCTTTTTGGCATATTTAACATTGAAATCTGCTTTCACTTTAATATCCTGCTACAATTTAAGTCCAGAGTTAAAAAAATAAATCACGTTTCTTTATACATTTAAATAAAAGAAAAATCCTTGTCTGAAGAAAAGATCAGAAACCCTAAACATAAAATGGTGGTTCCTTGATGATTTTAAAAATACATAAAATCTCTGTTTCATTGGAATGTGTAGCAAACAAATGCTAACTTAGGGGTCGTTCACACTAGGGGATTAGAGATGGGATCCGGGTCCGACACGAAACTCCTCGGTTCCGAAATTGAATGATCTGTCCGAATCTGAATAATTTCGAATGTACGGAGCTATTTCAAGAATTTTTTAAAATAGCATCAAACGTTCGAAAATCCTCAAAAATATGATTTGAAACTTAAAAATGGTCTCCGATTGTATTTTTGAGAATTTTCGAACGGTCAAGGCTATTTGAAAATTATCGAAAATAGCTCCGTACATTTGAAAATTATCGAAAATTCTTTCTGATTTTGGATTTTCGGATCTTCAGGATTTTCCCAAATCCGTGAATCCAAAAACAGAAACAAACTGGTGATTTTCGTCCATCTCTATTGGGTATTTTTGGTGCAAGTTAAGCGTTGACATCACACCAAAATCATGTGCTCATAGGAGTGAACTGTATTATTCACACCTATGAGCTGCGATACACAAGGCACTGTTTGTCAGCAGTTCTCTGTTTTATTGCATAGCGGTGCCATTGAAATCAATGGACACTGCTATGGGATAACACAGTGGAACATGTGCGATTCCCTACAGCGTTATCAGGTTTCAGAGGGAACATAGCCTTATTCTTTGGGGGGAAAACCTTTTTAATACCTTTTTGATGTACAAAATTTATTTTTAAAATGATAGGAAACAGCAAAAATAAAATACTGATGTATGTTCTTAAAGGAAATATATATAACATGTATATTACTACATTACTACAAAATGTGTGCCTCCCGTGGCCGGAGCAGTCAGTTGGTAGAATCGGGCAGTCTTGTGTGTGAAGTTAAGTGGGCTGCGTACAGGCCCTGACCATGTCCCACTAAATGTGGAGAGGTTTTATGTAATGATGTGCTAGAACCCATATCTTACTATTCTGCCTTTTTACCTTGTTTTATGTGTAAACAGAAATCTATAATAGATCCCAACACAAGATTAACACAAAATAATTCAGCTTGTTTGCAGATCACTCTGACCCTAATTCCATTGGCAGACAGGACATTCATTTTATGGTGTGACTCTCTGTTGCCTAGTTAGCTCCTGACCAAACATTTCAAACAGAAGCAGATTATGTATGAATCTGAATATTGCCCCACCAATCTGTCCACTTCCCACGACTATGTGACCTTACCCCTCTCTATTCCAGACAAACAACATACAAACAAACAAGCAGATAAACTCTACAAAAAAAACAGAATGTTTGTGCGCATGCAATGTGGAGAACAGTGAGTTAACACATTTCTCATGGTTACATTCATCGGCTTCTTTTATAATGAGCTGGTATGGTGCCGTTTACCACAGCACTCTCCTGTGCACCTTTCATCAACCGCCCTAATAGATCAGCTAGCTGGAGAGCTACAGAAACAAACTTATCAGTGACTGGAAAGAACAAAGGCTCAAATCCTTTGCATCCTGCTATTCAATAAAGTTAACCTTCACAGTTGGACTATTAGTAATTTGTACATGATCAGAGCAAAAAAATGAAGGTTTAAAATTTGGTTTCCAGTTCATCATTATGATATGCTTGGTGTCGATTTCAGAGATCCTTGCCTCTGGGTCATAATAGATTGGACGTTATATGCTTACCCAAATTGCGCTCATTAGGGCTGGTCTGCCCAACTGCTGCCTGTGTCTGGGGTCTGTACTATGGGAAAATGCCCTTGCAAGAAATGTGTCTTCCTTGGTCAAGCACAGACTCTGGGTGCGGGTGGACAGCACCAGACATGGCTAGATTTCTAACTCTTCTATAGATAGGGAATGGAAGGGGCCCAGTTGTAGTTTTGCAAGGGCCCAGTGGTTTCTAGTTATTCCCTGCCTTTAAAGGGTAATTGTGGTCTCTAATTCTTCCAAACTATTAAGAATTTATATAAACCCTTCCATCATACCTTCAAATGAAACCTAAATCACATCTCTAGATAAAAAGTTATTGCTGGAAAGGTTCAGCTATATTACCTCCTACTTGAACACTTCTGGTTTTACCCATGTGACCAGCTTGTTGACGTGTGACAGTCTCTGCCTGCATTAACCCTTCACTGCCAGGAGTTTTTTTTTTTTTTTTGCGTTAAATGCCAGAAGAATTTTCAGGATTTTGCCCTCAATCGCTTTAGACTAATTTTACAGTAGGTTACCTTGCAGTAAATCAGGAATATTATACATTGTTTTTTTCAGCACAAAGTGTACTTTAACATGGTAACAGAATTTTGTAACTTTTCTGGAAATTTTACTGGAATTATGGGTAAAATATGTAAAAAAAATGAAAAATTTGCAAATTTTCATGGATTTTTCCCATTTTACTTATAGTTATCTTAAGGTTACGCACAAAAATCTTACTGTTTCTAAAAGCTCAGATACTCCCGAGTACAACGATACCAGATATATGTAGGTACCCCACTTTTCCTGTACAGGAGACCCCCCCAAACTAAAACTGCACCTTAAAGAATATACACCAAATTAAAATGTGTAACCACTACGACAGTTAACATGAATATCTTCCAAATTAACTAAAATATCCCCACAAGTGAGAATTTTTAGAAACTACACACCCGCAGGATTTATGAGTGAGGTTAGTTTCGATCAAAATGCAGATACCCGGACGCAGCTCTTTGTCCAATTGTAAGTTGTTTTCTCCATTTTCCTTTTTTTCCTCAACTGTAAAATCAGAGACAAAATCAAATGCGAATTTCAGCTAAAAATGTGCAGGAAAGTTCAAACACATCTCAAATATGAAAGCCTAACCCCTCCCGAATAAAATGGTATGCCACATTCATGGGTGTACCCAGAGACATGGCTACCAACTAACCCAGAGCGTGACCAGTGCCAAATGTCAGTAGCAGCAAAAAAAAATTTGCCAGTTTTGTATTTGAACAGTCTGCAGTTTTTCCACAAAACACCCCCCCCAACTCAGAAATACCCCCCACAAACTATATATTCCTGAAATCTACACACCTTCAGCTATGTAACGCTGTAGTTCGTTCATTCATACCATCAATGGTGTGGGCGCAGTTCTTCGTAGAAGTTTGCACTTACCAGATTTCAAAAAAAAATAACATCAAACAACATTCAAAAAGGTAGAAATCATGCCAAACCCATGAAATGTAAAAAAAAGTTACCAAATATCAATCTCCAAATGTCCTGAATCAAACGGTATGCCATATGTGTGGTTACAACCAAGGACGTGGAAGTGAAAAGCCACAAAAGCCACAAAGTGTGTAGAATAATTAAACACCTCAGCTATGTAACACTGTAGTTTGTTCATTCATACCATCAATGGTGCGGGCGCAATTCTTCGTAGAAGTTCGGCTTTGTCTGAAAAATGAACAAAAAACAACTTCAAAAGGGTAGAATTCATGCCAAAACCTCATGGAATGTAAAAAAAAGTTACTAAATATCAATCTCCCAAATGTCCGAATCAACGGTATGCCATATGTGTGTTACACACGCGGACGTGGAAGCGAAAAGCACAAAGTGAGACAATGCACGATGGCTCAGAAACGGCGAAAATATTTAGCCAATTCCGAATTCAGACAGTCTGCAGTTTTTTCCACAAAACACCCCCGTAACTTAGAATAACCCCCACAAACTATATATTCCTGAAATCTACACACCTTCAGCTAGTAAACATGTGGTTTGTTATTCATACCATCAATGGTGTGGACGCAGTTCTTCATAGAAGTTCGCATTTGTCTGAAAAAATGAACAAAAAACAACTTCAAAAGGTAGAAATCATGCCAAAACCTAAGGAATGTAAAAAAAAGTTACTAAATATCAATCTTCCCAAATGTCCTGAATCAAACGGTATGCCATATGTGTGGTTACACACGTGGACGTGGAAGCCAAAAGCCACAAAGTGAAACAATGCACAGTGGCTCAGAAACAGCAAAAAATTCAGCCAAATCTGAATTTGAACAGTCTGCATTTTCCCCACAAACAACCCCACAAACCATATATTTCTCAAATCCACACACCTTTATCTACGAAATTCTGTGTTTGTTCATTCGTACCGTCAATAGGTGTGGGCGCAGTTCTTCGTAGAAGTTCACAGTTTTAGCAGATTTTCTAAAAAATTTGGGAAAAAAAACTCTCAAAAGGTGAGAAATCAGCCAAAATCCCAAGTAATGTAAAAAAAAGTTACCAAATATCAATCTCCAAATGTCCTGAATCAAACGGTATGCCCTATGATGGTTACACACGCAAACGTGGAATCAACTAGCCACAAAGTGAGCCAATGAACAATGGCCCAATTACAGCAACTTTTCAGATTGTCAGACTAAAACACCCCTCTATATTAGAAATAACCCCCTAAACTATATATTTTTGGAATCTACACATCTTCAGCTACACAATGGTGTGATTCTTTTATGCATACCACCAATGGTATGAGCGCAGTTTCATGTAAAATTTTGCTTTTTTACCAGATTTTCAGGAAAAATTTATAAAAATACAATTCAAAGTTAAAAATCATGGCAAATTCCATGTCATGTAAAAAAAACTTGTCAATTATCAATCTTCAAATGCTGAATCAAACGGTATGCCCTAGTGTGGATGCACACAGAGAAGTGGCCACCAACTAGCTCAAATGGGATGCATGCACAAATGCAATTACAAGAAAAAATCAAAGAGCTCTGTAATTTGAACAGCCTACACCTTTTTCTAAGGAAACAGTCAGAAACATGGAAATTCCCCCCACAAGCTATATATTTTTGGAATCTATACACTTCAGCTACGTTTCGATGCCATGCTTTCATACAATACATGAAGAATTCCAGACCCAGTGATCCAAAGAACTCTTGTGTTTTAGGAGGTTTTGTGAAAAATAAAATAAGATGATTCAAGGATTGAAATCCTACCTAAACCAACTTGACAAGCAAAAAAACCCACTAAATGTCAATCTCCCACATATCCTACATCAAACGGTATGCCATATGTGTGGGTGCACACAGAGTGGCCACCAACTAGCCAAATGGGACACATGCACAAGTGTAATTACAAGAAAAAATTCAAAGTTGTCTGTAATTTCAAACAGCCCCAAAACTTGGAAATGCCCCCACAAATAAAACCCCCACAAATATCAATCTCCCATGTTCTGAATCAAACGTTATGCCATATGCGTGGATGCACACAGAGACGTGGCCACCAACTAGCTCAAATGGGACGCATGCACAAATGCAATTACAAGAAAGAATCAAAGTGCTCTGTAATTTGAACAGCCTACACTTTTTCTAAGAAAACAGTCCCGAAACATGGAAATTCTCCCCACAAACTATATATTTTGGAAGCTACACACCTTCAGCTACGTGATGGTACATGCTTTCGTATATACATGAAGAATTCCAGGCGCTGTTATCCATAGAACTCCGTGCTTTAGGAGATTTTGTGAAAAAATAAATAAGAGGATCAATGGTTGAAATCCTACCTAAACCCACTCGGCAAGTAAAAAACCCACTAAACGGCAATTCTCCACATGTCCTGAATCAAACGGTATGCCATAAGGGTGGGTGCAAACAGAAACGGGCCACCAACTAGCTCAAATTGGACGCATGCACAAGTCCAATTACAAGAAAAAATCAAAGTGTTCGTAATTTGAACAGCTAATCAACTTGGAAATACCCCCACAAACTATATATTTTTGGAAGCTACACAACCTTCAGCTACGTGGTGGTATCATGCTTTCGTATACATGAAGATTCCAGGCGCTGTTATCCATAGAACTCCGTGCTTTTAGGAGATTTGTGGAAAAATAAAATAAGAGGACTCAATGGTTGAAATCTACCTAAACCCACTTGGCAAGTAAAAACCCACTAAACGGCAATCTCCCACATGTCCTGAATCAAACGGTATGCCATAAGGGTGGGTGCAAACGAGACGGGGCCACCAACTAGCTCAAATGGGATCCATGCGCAATTGCATTACAAGAAAAAATTAAAAAATGCCACAACCCACTCCCCCCACCCCTATCCCCACTCCCCCTTTTAGTGGAAAACCAGTAAGTACGAGAGTCACACAAGTTTTTGCCACATTTATTGATCCTAAAAAATCAATACGGTCTTTTTTTGGTACCTCTGCAAAATTTCCTACTAAAATAGGCTTAGTTTCCCTTGAAATCCAACAAATAAATGATACGCGTTTACTTTACCGTATCACCGGGGACATTGAAGCTGGAGAAGACAAAGTTTTTGCTAATTTATAGTTTTAGGGTAAAAAAAAAAAAGGTGTGTTATCACTTTAAGATTTTTTTGTGTGCATTCCCCTTTTTTTGGGGGATCATTCCAAAGATGATCATCAAATCATCTTAGGGAATGATACCGAACTTGGAATACGGGCATAAATGCCCGTTTTCCAATTCGAAATCCGATCGGAAAAATCACTTCCCGGAAATCATTTCCAGGAAGTGTTTTCATTCATTGGCAAAGATCAATAATTTGGTGATCAGAAGTGATCATAAATTTTGATCTCTGTCCCCATTTTTTTTCTAAGTCTTCGTAAGTAGCAAAGACATAGAAAAAATCCTATTTGTGAATGGAACTTTGAGTTCCATTCACAAATGTATAGTAAAAGCTCTAGCTTGACAGCTTGTACTATACTTGGGACTGCAGCATGATCTCCATAGATCATGCTGCAGTACCTCCACTGGACCACCAGGGCAGCATCTTACCTCTTTAGGGAGACCCCGGTGACATCACTCAGCTTCCTGCTTCACCGGGGTCTCCCTTTCCGGAATGAAGACGGCTCTCCTGCTTTCCAAGTGGGACCAGCTGATGCCTCTAAAGGTAGGTAGGGATATCCCGATCCCCCCCTCGGATTTAGACCAAACCGAGGGGGGATCGAGGGGGCTAGGGGGGCAGTGACAGTTGATGCTGCCCCCCGATGGCCCCTAGCAGGGGGAAAAAAAATTTTGGGAGGGGGAAGCCACAGATCGTTATTCACGATCTGTGGCAGTTTGAGTATACATGCACAGATCGTGAATATACGATCTGTGGCAGGGAAAGGGTTAATAGGCTCTCCTTCTTAATGTTAATTTCCGCCCCCCAAGCACTTCCAGTTCCCCAGCATTAAGTCTTAACTGAGCATGCTTCACACCAGGGCAGACGGGCGGGCAGAGGTCTGGTGATCTCACACAACCTACTGGAAACAGGAAATTTGAAAATTCACCCAATGTCATTTGTCACAGGTTGCAGCCAGAGATGTGATTGTCGGCTCATTTTAAAGGAAATACTGCGGGTTTCGTTTAACCCTAACTTGTTGGAGACCACAGTTGCCCTTTAAGAACTATTTTTTATAATAATTGCAATACTATAAGTTTAAATAGGTTCCCACCTCTCTCACAATGGTGTAGTAAAATTGTTAATAATAGGGAGAATAATATTTTGTATAGAAATCTATTGGACTGACAGGACCAGATGTTAATTATGCAAGTCATCTGTCCAGCCAGTCCTGTGAGACCTATAGGGACAAGTGTGGCCATTAGATGATTTCTGATGAGCGAACACAGACCACAAAACACAGAGACACAGCACAAACAATAAATCTATTCTTTTAAAATACTGTAAGGTAATGTATTAAACTTTGTATAAACTGTTTGCTTAGCAACAACTCCAGCCAGTAATTGACACTGTAGTTTCTAGCTACAGTACATTCCCAAAAGAATCACAACAGAAAAGTTGGCACGTACCATGTTTTTGCAGTGAGAAGTTAAAGCTTTCTTAATGGCTTTTGGCTAAGGATTAATATAAACAGGAAACTTCAGCATAAGCATTTCTTGGCTGCAATGAACTAAACCAGTTTTTGTTCTTGCAAACTATTTAATTTCTGACTTGCTTTAGCTTACAGTCCAATATTTAGCCTGATATGAATAAAGAAGGAGGTAGGATTTCCTTGCAGTATGCAGTTTGTTCTTCTTAACAATACTTTACTGCAAATTCAGAAGTCGACAGTATGTGGACTTCCTAACCACCCCCCAAAGTCACAGTCCACCCCCGGAAAGCCCACCATGGGACTTTACTGGGATTACCAGGATTCTAGGGCAGACCAATCAGATCGGGTCTGTCCTGGCAAAAAGTGACAGTTGTGGGGTATGTTGATTTGGTTGTTCTAAGTTATAGGGTGAAGTAAAGTCTTGACTGCGTATAGCCTGTAACTTTTCCAAGATCTGAACAAAACCTCTATGACACGGTAACCGCATATGTGGAGAATTTACTCTTGTCTTGTCTTAAGTCAGTGCTATGAACTCACAGAATGTGAAAGGAATTAAAGATTTCAATGGACTATACACATTCCCTTTAACATTACCATTTATGCCAGCGTATGACGACTCAGCTATAAGACGACCCCCAATTTTCCAGTTAAAATATAGAGTTTGGGATATAATCACCGTATAAGACTACCCCTCATATAAGACATACCAATGCAGGTTCCAAAGGGAAACACAACCACTTTCATTATATCATGGACCAGCAGGTTGCATGAGTAGCAGCCATACGCTTCACAGTAATCCAGCAATCCACCTCCAGCCCGTCCCACAGTTTCCTCCTACACTACGCTCCCCGCACGTCATCAATCAGCTGACATGCCGAACCAGGAAGCTGCCTGCTCGGTGTGGTACGCGAGCGACCCGCTCACACTATTCTCACACCCGGCGACCTGGCACTGGCGTATAAGACGACCCTGACTTTTCAGAACAAAAAGTCGTCTTATACGCCGGAATATACGGTAGTGGTTTTCTATATGGCTACACACTTTTCATTTTGCATTCTATGGTCTATTTACACTTTCCCTTGAACATAAAGCAATATGGAAGTTTTAGGTTAGTATGTTATATAAATTACAGGGTGTTAATGTAAGAAGGTTTATTAATATATTCCTTACAATTAAACTCTTTCAGGGTTATTCAATAAAAGTCTTATCGTTTAAAATGGTGCTAATTTTGCCCCAACCATTCAGTTGTAACTTTCAAATGTTAAATAATAGATCTGATTGGATGGGGCAAAATTAGCCCCATTTTAAACTTTAAGAACTTTTATTGAATCTCCCTGTTTATGTCCCATGTTCAAACCTGCCAATGAGAAACTTTTTTATACGCGTTAAGGTGCATTAGTAGAAAGAAGGCCGTGAGCAAGATTTTTCTGTTGTAAAGGGCGAGGGTCTGCTGGGTATGGTCCAGAAAGGGCTTTTTCCTGTGGTGCTATTCACCTTTTAATGTGGCCATACTCCATATAGTAACTGAGCATGCCTATAGTTATGGATCTAGCAATATAACATACACCAATTAATAAGATGGTGCTCCCCACTCAACAGCTACAGCATAACATTCTTCATATTTAAAGCTGTTTTCTAGTACACACAAATCCTTATGAACATGTGTTGTTCATTTAAGCATAACACATAATAATAGCGTGTGAGTGTGTTTTCAGATGCAGGTCTTATGTCCTTTGACATTTCGCGAGGGCATTTCTATCTGACCCATCTAACAGAACAGGACAGTCATGCAAATGTCAGTAAAACAAGTGGGAATGTTGTAAGATGGTTATGTAGTGGTGGCACCATAAGCCTTTAGATCGTTTGAGTTCTCATTGAAGGACAATTATACTTACCTCCCCCTTGTTCCCTTCTTCAACCTATTAATAATACCCAGGGTGAGTACCTAAATCGCTTAGTCCTCAACCATGAGTACTTTACAGATCAGCTGGAATACTTTCATTAAAGGGATAGTTCACTCGAAAAGTGAACTATTCCTTTAATGTATTGATTGAAGCCCGGGAGGTTAAGGAGCTATTACTTACCTTGTCCCTGGTCCTGCTCAATTGATTGAAGAACAGGTGGTAAGGCATAGCTCATAGCTCCCGGGGAACTATTCCTTTAAGTTTTTCCTCACTGCTTAGGTCCTTTTTCAGTTATCTCTGCAGTCTGAGATGTTGCAAACCGGAAGACATGTCTGCAAAGAAATTTGTCTTCCCATTGGCTGCATTGCAAACTTTCATTGACAGTGGCAGAGGGGAAGAGTGGACTGGAACAGTGAGGTAAACTTCATGTTGATCACTTAAGTAACCAGGGTTTAGGACATACAGGATTATGGTTCTCACCCTAGGTGCTATTCGGGTGTAAAGAAAGGAGAGTATAATTGACCTTTAAAGGGCATGTCCACCCCCAAAACATAATCCCCCCAAGTACTGGCCCCATCATGTAGTGTGTGTAATCTTACCTTACATCCCAGCTCCATTGGTTCTCCTTTAGTCCCCCCCCAAAGTCCCAAAAACTGCCCACCAGGAGGATAGCAGAGTCATATAGGATCCTACCTGGCCTCCGGGAGAAGTTTGGCATGCGTACTGCAGCCCTTCTCCCCTCCCTCCCTTCCCTCCCTCTCAGGATTCCCTCCCCCTAGTGTAAAACCCTTAATATATATATTTCCCCTGTCCCCCCAGCCCCAACCGCTATATTTATATGTTTAGAAAGCTCCCCAAACTTTACTACCTCTCCTCTTTCTTCCTGCGCTCAGCCAATCACAGACGTGACTGCCGGTCCGCCCTTGCTTGCATTTTCTTGCAAGCAGAGGGCCGCGCGCGGCGGAGGAGGAAAGAGGGGAGGTAAGTAGAGTTTGGGGAGCTTTCTAAACATATAAATATAGCGGTTGGGGCTGGGCTGGCGGGGAATCTTATATTAAAAAATTTTTTTAGGGTGGACATACCCTTTAAAAAATACAAGGCACAATGTTGGTAGTAACAACAAAATATGATTATAAATATATCTAATTTAATCCAAGAGATCACTAAATAAGGCAGAACATGTCAAAATGCCAAGGTATTTAGCAGCATGTTTTGGCATCCTGTCTAGAAGTTTCTGTCATTAGTGACAACTGTACATACTAGTCCATCTCTCGTAGATGAAATAACATCTAATGTAGAATTGACTCACTTCTAAATACAAGGGTGAAACCTTTTTTAAACTGCATACAATCAACATGCCTAGCGTAAATTATATCACTATAATCAGTGTATTACCATGGAGTAACATTTAGATTATAAAAAAAAACAAAAAAAAACCCAGGAAGGTAAAAAAGAATGGGGAGGTGGAGAGTAGCACACCCAGGATTTGTGGAGCAAGCTTTTAATCCATCAAATGCATTAAACAAAACATTTCAGGAGGAAACACCAACGCTATCAGGTAATGAAGGTGAATGCATCCAGAGAGATCACCCAGAGCTGGGCACTCTCTAAGCAAATTCCCAGAAGAGACTCCACAGAGGCTGTGCGGCTCTGGGTGAATCTTACTCTTGGTAATTATTTGGCTTGAAGAGCCAAATTACTGTTCTTTCTATTTCTTCCATTTTATTCTTCGATTTTTTGGACTATATTCCTCCCAGTTTTTGAGCTAGAGACATGAAATTCGGTACAGACGTGTGTGGGCATATTGGAGAAGTGTAACACACCAAATGAGATACCCATTCATTCATGTGGCAACCATATTTAAAGGGTAAGTATAGTCAAAAAACACATTTTGACCAATCATCAAAAAAGTTTTCAAGTTTTTCCATCGCAGCCATACTTAAAGGGTAACTATAGAAAAAAATGTTTTTTTACCCTCAAAGCACACAGATACATGCACCTTCTGACCTACAAGACCATTCTGTGGCAGCCATACTTAAAGGTAAACTACAGTAAAAAAAAAAAAATGTGACCAATCATGAATAAAGGTTGTTTTCTACTGCCCAACCCACACAGGTACACACACCTACTGACCAACACTTCCTCTCTTGGCAGCTATATTTAAAAGGTAATTATAGTAAAACACCACTGTCCCCTTTCATTACCATTGCAAGATTATTGACTTTTTAAACCTGTAGCACAGACACATACAATTCCCTTCCAAATGCAGCCTTTCAAGCCAAATTCAAAGTTTATACTTAAACTTTCCTTTTCTAGTTATTTAAAGGATAGGCTCGCTCATAAAGTTTGCTTAGTACTTGAAGGATGGGAGGTACAGGGGTTATGTCTTGCCTCCAATTCTTCAATTAATGTTACAGGAGCCGGAAAAGCAGCATGAAAACGTCACCTTCAAGCTTATATATTCTATTATGTGCAGGCTGCAGTGGCTGTACATGTGACTTTTGCAATACTTTTGCAGACACAGCCGCAACCAAGGGGTTAAATTCACGCTAACCAATCTTAAAGGGCATGTCCACCCCCAAAATATTTTTTGTGTAGTGTAGGGATCGCTATCCTGTTACTTTTGCCATTCACTTTGATTATTTTTTTGGAACAGTTATCAAGTTATTTTCATTTTTGTGTTTCTTAGGGTGTAGCCATTGATCACTCCTCCTATAGTGGGCAGTGTGCTTGTAGTCTATGGAGATATGTCCACCAATCAGAGGGTTTTGCATAATGGTTAAAATAGCTTTTTCCATTATTAATAAACATGCAGAATTGAGCAACTGATTTGCAAGTCCCACCTGAGATTCTGGGATTTTACATTAACCCATTCCCTTCTTCTATAGTCATCAGAACTACATGATCTGATATTGTTGAGTGCAAGTAGCATGTTGATGTCAGATTGAATCAGTTTATCAATGGTATATATATATATACACACACACACAGAAATACGAAGGCACTCAGGTCTGAAACTTTTGAATGGCACCCAGGCATTTCCTTGTTGGAATGGAGTGCTGATCGCTGCTGTTTGCTCTAAGTAAGACACAACAGTTGTTACAAGCAGAGCTGCATTTATTACAGACTGGTTGCTTTTACACTGCAATTATTCACACTCAGCTTTGCGCATGTGTTTCTGATATCCTTTGATTGCCATGTTGCTCTTAGACTGGTTTACTATCATCTCCCTCTGTTCTATACATGGAGATTATTTCTGGTGAAATTGTGGAACCAGATATTCCAATACATCAATAGCCTGTTACTCAGATCTCCTGTTCAATATTTAGTTGGAACAGCAAACCAAACTTTTACTGGAATTATTTTTATCTTAGATACAGAAAGCCAAATACTGAGAACTAAATTGAGAGCCATCAGACCTAAGGGTGCCCATTCAAGCTACCCAGCCATAATCACTCAATAAGCTTATATCCGATACATGCCTTAGAACAAAGCTATAACATCTCAGAAGAAATGCAAAACTGAAACTAGCTCTCCTTACTGAACATTCACTATTTGTAGTGACTCCTAAACCCATCCCCAATATCTGATTGGTCCAAGATCCAAGATCCAATCAGATTTAAGATTGTATCTAGACCAATCAGATTTGGGGGTGTGTTTATGAGACACTATAAAACAGCATGAAATCTTCAGAGAAGCTCCGTTTCTATAGCAGTCAAACTAGCAGGTCTTGCCTTTGTATTTAGGTTAGAGACTTGCAAGTAGATGGCTGGTTCTAGACTGCCCAAATGAATATTTTTTTGGTGCCCGGGTTTCATACCTATGGGGTTGTATAGGAGTCTATAAATGCACATGAATGTTGTTATAACAGATAATGAAAATAAGTGTTTGTTACAGAGTCTGAAATTTTCTTTAGCAAAATAGTGACTAACCCAAGTGCCTATGTAGTTGCACTATTAGTTTCACCATTCCCTGCCAAGACACTCAAACAGCAAAGGGCAGATAGGGAATGTATATTGAAAACATGCAGTGTAAATACAACCAGGTTGTAATGAATGCCGCCTGCTACTTACATTTACTATAAGCATCCCCCAAATAATGAGATGATTGTAAACTAAAACTATATCCACTTACAATATAAGCTTATTATAATAAAAAATATGCTAACAAATGCAATGTGTTTCTCATGCCCCAGTGCACCACATAGCCAGGACAAAACAACTTGTACACCTCATTATAGAGAAAATGAATGGTGGCAACTAAAGAGTACTATGTTTTTATCATAGTAACTCTTTAGTTGCCACCATTCCGTAGGCGGAAGGACATATGTAAAAAGACCTTTCAAATGCGGCAACAAAAATCAAAGTTTATTGCAAGCACTTTCTGCACAAGTTTACAGTTATAAAAGGACATCTATATGGAAAAAAGTTATCTTTAGATATCCAATCCGAATATCCTCTGCTGTGTGCAGATTTGCTATAACTGGAATGTTCATGCAAATCAAGTGAATTGCATGATGGGAAATTCCTCTTTCCAATGCTGCCTCTTAGTGATTACTGAGCATGCTTGCCTCACTAGAAACCTTGATGAGGAACAGTAAAGGCAGAAACAAATTACACTAGAAATGGCTCCTACTCTTTAATTTCTAGGACTTTCAACAGACATTGCAAGAAACCATAAAGAGTGAGCAGTAAGGTAAGGGTTTTTTAAACACTGCACAGTGGGGCCAGTAGAAGGTTAAATTTTAGTTTGGGGGTGGACATGCCTTTTAATGCCAAAATAACGATTTATAAAGAGATAGTGTAGAGAAAAAAAACAGAGCCCTGGAGGCCCCCGGAACAGGAGAGGAAGTCTTATCAGCACAGACAGAAGACAGAGAAAGATAGTTAGAAAGATAAGAAGACAACCATGAAGCAGCTACATTTTGGATGCCCAGTGAATGCATAATTTGCATGAGAGAGAATGGTCCACAATCAAAGGCAATCAATAAATCGAGCAGAATGAGGATTGAGAATTGGCCTCGTATTTATAATTTGAAGTCATTATTAACCTTACATACGTTGTTTCTGTTAATGACCCAGTGGAAATCTTGAATGCATTTGGAAGTCCTATAAAGCCAGGGGCAAGGAAAATACAATGTCTAGTTGTTGTGTCCTGGGGTCGTGTACCAACTGGATGGGGGAAACTGTACTTTTTCATTGGATTTGGAAGGTGAGTTTGAACTTGATGGACTGTTGACAATAAACACAGCTAAGTTGCACAGAAAATCCATTTCATATAAGCGGAAGGTGATAGTAAAAGGTTGTTTTTAATTGTTTAACCAGATCAAAAAGTACTGGAATAATAGGCCAATGGGAATACTGTGTAGGGAATTCCTTCGAATAGTGATGTGTTTCAAAAATTTGGTGGTGTTATGTAGCAATGATAATGGTGTTATCTATTTTGTTCGGCAGTATTCTAGAAATACACAGATTTACTGTTTATTCTCTGTCCTGGTAATGAAATAGAAGCAATCTAAAGGTGGCATAGCAATATTATCAATAATACCCGTTATCGGCCAATAATCAACATTTCGACAATAAAAAATTGCACTGATTTCTTTATCAGGGTGGGGCTAAACTTCATGATCAATATTATTTCCCACAATGTGCTAATCATCTCGATTATCTATGGACACCTAAAAGTTTTATTTTTATTGCATTGTGTTAAACTTATTCCACATTAAATTTACTGTTAAGTCTATTTAATACACAAGTCGCCAGTGGGTTGTATAATGTTTGCTTAGTATTTCAAATATATAAACGAGTCTTGAACTACAGAATATCAACATTAGAGAGGTAACAAACATTGGTGCACTGAGTTATAACCAGATGTATGTGGGTTGTAGACATTGGTGGAAAAGAAAGATCTATACATTATTGTGCAAAGTTAGGCTGTGTCCTAAAACACCTTGATTTCATAAGAGATCCAACAGCTGGTGTTCATTAGGTTCATCTTCCAGTATCATATGCACTGTATGTGATCATTTCTAAATACTGAAATACTTTGGTGCCATCCGTCACATTGCTCTTTTCATCTATATCAATGTCTATAGGAACAGATAAATGTTTAGCGGCAGGTTGGGTAAATATAGGGATATAGATTGCTACATGAGTAGAACATGCTATGTCTTTTTTATTTAAAATATTGCTGTTTCTTTTGGAAGAACTGTTGAAGTCTATGGAGAAATCTCAGCAGAGAACAAATAAAATATATTATTGTTTTGTTTTCTACAGTGAAAATGTATTAAAGTGCCTCTCAAATAATATACACCAGTACTGGGTCCCGACGTCTACAGGAACCCATACTTACACTTCAATATTGTTATGCGCGGGGAGATGACGTCACGCTGCATGCGTGTGCGTGAGTGTGGCTGGGAAGCAGGAGAATTACCTTCTGGACTACTGAAGGTTGGGAACCAGGGAATCTCGGAGGGGCGGAGCTACACAGCCAGATAAATAGATGCAAGATGTCGGCAATCTTAAAGCAGCAAGGAGGGTCCTAGGAAAAAAAAAAACAATGAACTTACCATTGTTTTACAGCGTACATATCCTAATTTAAACATTTTTAAGTTAGAACAAAACTTAAATGATATTTTATTGGGAGCGCTGTGCTATTTCCAAAAATCTTTAAAACTACATTAACCCGATATTACATCAGATTGCGTGGGGTTTGCACTTGTTTTTTTTGTAAACAGTGTGTACTTGTCTTTACTGATAGGTACAAAAACTATATAACAGTATTACCTATTCTAACCCCTCTGGGACCAGCAAAATGCCCCTTAGATTAGCATTGGCAATTTCATGCTGGCAAAATTATTGTTCAATTATTCCAATTTTACACGTTTCAACATTTTAGAAAAATAAAGGTTAAGAAATTTTGCCCAAAATGACTGCTCTGTAAATGTAACCCTCTCTCTCTAAAAGAAATGACTGCTCTTTAAATGTAACCCTCTCTCTCTAAAAGAAATGACTGCTCTGTAAATGTAACCCTCTGTCTCTAAAAGAAATGACTGCTCTGTAAATGTAACCCTCTCTCTCTAAAAGAAATGACTGCTCTTTAAATGTAACCCTCTCTCTCTAAAAGAAATGACTGCTCTTGTCAGTAAAACAATTGTGGAATGTTGGAAGTGGTTATGTAGTGGTGGCACCATAAGCCTTTAGATCGTTTGAGCTTCTCATTTGAAGGACAATTATACTTACCTCCCCTTGTTCCTCTTCTTCAACCTATTAATAATACCCAGGGTGAGTACCTAAATCGCTTAGTCCTCACCCATGAGTACTTTACAGATCAGCTGGAATACTTTCATTAAAGGGATAGTTCACTCGAAAAGTGAACTATTTTAATGTATTGATTGAAGCCCGGGAGGTTAAGGAGCTATTACTTACCTTTGTCCCTGGCTCCTGCTCAATGATTGAAGAACAGGTGGTAAGGCATAGCTCCATAGCTCCGAGGGAACTATTCCTTTAAGTTTTTCCTCACTGTTAGGTCCTTTTTCAGTTTATCTTGCAGTCTGAGATGTTGCAAACCGGAAGACATGTCTGCAAAGAATTTGTCTTCCCATTGGCTGCATTGCAAACTTTCATTGACAGTTGCAGAGGGGAAGAGTGGACTGGAACAGTGGGTAAACTTCATGTTGATCACTTAAGTAACCAGGGTTGAGGACATACAGGATTATGGTTCTCACCCTAGGTGCTATTGGGTGTAAAGAAAGGAGAGTATAATTGACCTTTAAAGGGCATGTCCACCCCCAAAACTATAATCCCCCCAAGTACTGCCCCATCATTGAGTGTAGTGTAATCCTTACCTTACATCCCAGCTCCATATGGTTCTCCTTTAGTCCCCCCCCAAAGTCCCAAAAACTGCCCACCAGGAGGATAGCAGAGTCCATATAGGACTCCTACCTGGCCTCCGGGAGAAGTTTGGCATGCGTACTGCAGCCCTTTCTCCCCTCCCCCCTCTCCCTCCCTCTCAGGATTCCCTCCCCCTAGTGTAAAACCCTTAATATATAGTATTGCCCCTGTCCCCCAGCCCCAACCGCTATTTATATGTTTAGAAAGCTCCCCAAACTTACTTACCTCTCCTCTTTCTTCCTGCCGCTCAGCCAATCACAGACGTGACTGCCGGTCCCGCCCCTCTGCTTGCATTTTCTTGCAAGCAGAGGGCCGGCAGCGCGGCGGAGGAAAGAGGGGAGGTAAGTAGAGTGAGTTGGGAGCTTTCTAAACATATAAATATAGCGGTTGGGGCTGGGCTGGCAGGGGAATCTTATATTAAAAAATTATTTTTAGGGTGGACATACCCTTTAAAAAAATCAAGCACAATGTTGTGTAGTAACAACATAAATATGTATTATAAATATATCTAATTTAATCCAGAGTATCACTAAATAAGGCAGAACATGTCAAAATGCCAAGGTATTTAGCAGCATTGTCTTTGGCATCCTGTCTAGAAGTTCTGTCATTAGTGACAACTGTACAACTAGTCCATCTCTCGTAGATGAAATAACATCTAATGTAGAATTGACTCACTTTAAATACAAGGGTGAACCTTTTAAACTGCATACAATCAACATGCCTAGCTGTAAATTATATCACTATAATCAGTGTATTACCATGGAGAACATTTAGATTATAAAAAAAACAAAAAAAACCCAGGAAGGTAAAAAGAAATGGGGAGGTGGAGAGTAGCACACCAGGATTTGGGAGCAAGCTTTTAATCCATCAAATGCATTAAACACAACATTTCAGGAGGAAACACCAACGCTATCAGGTAATGAAGGTGAATGCATCCAGAGAGATTCACCAGAGCGGGCACTTCTAAGCAAATTTCCCAGAAGAGACTCACCAGAGGCTGTGCGGCTCTGGGTGAATCTTACTCTTGAGTAATTTATTTGCTTGAGAGCCAAATTACTGTTCTTTCTATTTCTTCCATTTTATTCTTCGATTTTTTTGGACTATATCTCCTCCTACAGTTTTTGAGCTAGAGACATGAAATTCGGTACAGACGTGTGGGGCATATTGGAGAAGTGTAACACACCAAATGAGATACCCATTCATTCAGTGGCAACCATATTTAAAGGGTAAGTATAGTCAAAAAACACATTTTGACCAATCATCAAAAAGTTTTCAAGTTTTTCCATCGCAGCCATACTTAAAGGGTAACTATAGAAAAAAAATGTTTTTTTACCCCTCAAACTGACACAGTACATGCACCTTCTGACTACAAGACCATTCCTGTGGCAGCCATACTTAAAGGTAAACACAGTAAAAAAAAAAAAAATGTGACCAATCATGAATAAAGGTTGTTTTCTACTGCCCAACCCACACAGGTACACACACCTACTGACCAACACTTCCCTTTCTGTGGCAGCTATATTTAAAAGGTAATTATAGTAAAAACACCACGTCCCCTTTCATTACCATTGCAAGATTATTGACTTTTAAAACCTGTAGCACAGACACTACATTCCCTTCCAAAATGCAGCCTTTCAAGCCAAATTCAAAGTTTATACTTACATTTCCTTTTCTAGTTATTTAAAGGATAGGGTCGCTCATAAAGTTTGCTTAGTACTTGAAGGATGGGAGGTACAGGGGTTATGTCTTGCCTCCAATTCTTCAATTAATGTTACAGGAGCCGGAAAAGCAGCATGAAAACGTCACCTTCAAGCTATATACTATATTAGTGCAGGCTGCAGTGGCTGTACATGTGACTTTTGCAATACTTTTGCAGACACAGCCGCAACCAAGGGGTTAAATTCACGCTAACCAATCTTAAAGGGCATGTCCACCCCCAAAACTATTTTTTGCGTAGTGTAGGGATCGCTATCCTGTGTACTTTTGCCATACACTTTGATTATTTTTTTGGAACAGTTATCAAGTTATTTTCATTTTGTGTTTCTTATGGGTGTAGCCATTGATTTCACTCCTATTAGTGGGCAGTGTGTTGTAGTCTATGGAGATATGTCCACCAATCAGAAGGGTTTTGCATAATGGTTAAAATAGCCCTTTTTCCATTATTAATTAAACATGCAGAATCTGGCAACTGATTTGCAAGCCCACCTGAGATTCTGGGATTTTACATTAACCCATTCCCTTCTTCTATAGTCATCAGAAAACATGATCTGATATTGTTGAGTGCAAGTAGCATGTTGATGTCAGATTGAATCAGTTTATCAATGGTATATATATATATACACACACACACAGAAATACGAAGGCACTCACAGGTTGAAACTTTTGAATGGCACCCAGGCATTTCCTTGCTTGGAATGGAGTGCTGATCGCCTGCTGTTTGCTCTATAGTAAGACACAACAGTTGTTACAAGCAGAGCTGCATTTTTACAGACTGGTTGCTTTTACACTGCAATTATTCACACTCAGCTTGCTGCATGTGTTTCTGATATCCCTTTGATTGCCATGTTGCTCTCAGACTGGTTTACTATCATCTCCCTCTGTTCTATTACTGGAGATTATTTCTGGTGAAATTGTGGAACCAGATATTCCAATACATCAATAGCTCTGTTACTCAGATCTCCTGTTCAATATTTGTTGGAACAGCACAAAACTTTTACTGGAATTATTTTTATCTTAGATACAGAAAGCCAAATACTGAGAACTAAATTGAGAGCCATCAGACCTAAGGGCTGCCATTCAAGCACCCAGCCATAATCACTCAAAAAGCTTATATCCCCGTACAGCCTTAGAACAAAGCTATAACATCTCAGAAGAAATGCAAAACTGAAACTAGCTCTCCTTACTGAAATTCACTATTTGTAGTGACTCCTAAACCCATCCCCAATATCTGATTGGTCCAAGATCCAAGATCCAATCAGATTTAAGATTGTATCTGACCAATCAGATTTGGGTGGTGTGTTTATGAGACACTATAAAACCGCATGAAATCTTCAGACTGCCAGTTTCAATCAGCAGTCAAACTAGCAGGTCTTGCCTTTGGATTTAGGTTAGAGACTTGCAAGTAGATGGCTGGTTCTAGACTGCCAAATGAATATTTTTTTGGTGCCTGGGTTTCATACCTATGGGGTTGTATAGGAGTCTATAAATGCACATGAATGTTGTTATAACAGATAAATGAAAATAAGTGTTTGTGTACAGAGTCTGAATTACTTTCCTTTAGCAAAATAGTGACTAACCCAAGTGCCATGTAGTTGCACTATAGTTTCACCATTCCTGCCAAGCACTCTCAAACAGCAAAGGGCAGATAGGGAATGTATATTGAAAACATGCAGTGTAAATACAACCAGGTTGTAATGAATGCCGCCTGCTACTTACATTTACTATAAGCATCCCCCAAATAATGAGATGATCTGATAACTAAACATATATCACTTACATATAAGCTTATTATCAAATAAAAAATATGCTAACAAATGCAATGTGTGTTCTCTATTGCCCCAGTGCACCACATAGCCAGGACAAAACCAACTGTACACCTCATTATAGAGAAAATGAATGGTGGCAACTAAAGAGTTACTATGTTAATTATCATAGTAAATTTAGTTGCCACCATTCCCGTAGCAGGAAGGACATATGTAAAAAGACCTTTCAAATGCGGCAACAAAAATCAAAGTTTATTGCAAGCACTTTCTGCACAAGTTTACAGTTATAAAAGGACATCTATATGGAAAAAATGTTATCTTTAGATATCCAATCCGAACTATCCTCTGCGTGTGCAGATTTGCATAACTGGAATGTTCATGCAAATCAAGTGAATTGCATGAGGGAAATTCCTTTTCCAATGCTGCCTCTTAGTGATTACTGGCATGTTGCCTCATAGAAACCTTGATGAGGAACAGTTACAGGCAGAAACAAATTACACTAGAAATGGCTCCTACTCTTTAATTTCTAGGACTTCAACAGACATGCAAGAGAACCATAAAGAGCTGAGCAGTAAGGTAAGGGTTTTTAAACACTGCACAGTGGGGCCAGTAGAAGGTTAAATTTTAGTTTTGGGGTGGACATGCCTTTTAATGCCAAATGAACTGATTATATAAGAGATAGTGTAGAGAAAAAAACAGAGCCCTGGAGGCCCCCGGAACAGGAGAGGAAGTCTTATCAGCACAGAAGACAGAGAAAGATATGTTAGAAAGATAAGAAGACAACCATGAAGCAGCTACATTTTGGATGCCCAGTGAATGCATAATTTGCATGAGAAGAGAATGGTCCACAATATCAAAGGCAATCAATAAATCGAGCAGAATGAGGATTGAGAATTGGCCCTCGTATTTTATAATTTGTAAGTCATTATAACCTTACATAAGTTGTTTCGTGGTTTAATGACCCAGTGGAAATTTGAATGCATTTGGAAGTCAATAAGCCAAGGGGCAAGGAAAATACAATGTCTAGTTTGTTTGTCCTGGGGTCGTGTACCAACTGGATGGGAAACTGTACTTTTTTCATGGATTTGGAAGGTGAGTGAACTTGATGGACTGTTGACAATAACACAGCTAAGCTTGCACAGAAAATCCATTTCATATAAGGGGAAGGTGATAGTAAAGGTTGTTTTTAATTGTTTAACCAGATCAAAAAGTACTGGAATAATAGGCCAATGGGAAATACGTGTAGGGAATTCCTTCGAATAGTGATGTGTTTCAACATATTGGTGGTGTTATGTAGCAATGATAATGGTGTATCTATTTGTTCGAGTATTCTAGAAATACACAGATTTACTGTTTATTCTCTGTCCTGGTAATGAAATAGAAGCAATCTAAAGGGGCATAGCAATATTATCAATAATACCCGTTATCGGCCAATAATCAACATTTCGACAAATAAAATTGCATGATTTCTTTATCAGGATGGGCTAAAATTCATCTGATCAAAATTATTTCCCACAATGGCTAATCATCTCGATCTATCTATGGACACCTTAAAAGTTTTATTTTTTATTGCATTGTGTTTAACTTAATTCCACATTAAATTTACTGTTTAAGTCTATTTAATACACAAAGTCTGCAGTGGGTTGTATAATGTTTGCTTAGTATTTCAAAATATATAAACGAGTCTCTGAACTACAGAATATCAACATTAGAGAGGTAACTAAACATTGGTGCACTGAGTTTTAACCAGATGTATGCTGGGTTGTAGACATGGTGATGAAAAGAAAGATCATACATTATTGTGCAAAGTTAGGCCTGTGTCCTTAAAACACCTTGATTTCATCAGATCCAACAGCTGGCTGTTCATTAGGTTCATCTTCCAGTATCATATGCACTGTAGTGATCATTTCTAAATACTGAAATACATTTGGTGCCATCCGTCACATTGCTCTTTCCATCTATATCATGTCTATAGGAACAGATAAGTTTAGCGGCAGGTTGAGGGTAAAATAGGGATATAGATTGCTACATGGATAGAACATGCATGTCTTTTTATTAAAATATTGCCTGTTTCTTTTGGAAGAACTGTTGAAGTCTATGGAGAAATCTCAGCAGAGAACAACTAAAATATTATTGTTTGTTTTCTACAGTGAAAATGTATTAAAGTGCCTCTCATAATATACACCAGTACTGGGTCCCGACGTCTACAGGAACCCATACTTACACTCAATATTGCTTATGCGCGGGGAGATGACGTCACGCTGCATGCGTGTGCGTGAGTGTGGGCTGGGAAGCAGGAGAATTACCTTCTGCGACTACTGAAGGTTGGGAACCAGGGAATCTCGGAGGGGCGGAGCTACACAGCCAGATAAATAGATGCAAGATGTCGGCAATCTTAAAGCAGCAAAGGAGGGTCCTAGGAAAAAAAAAAACAATGAACTTACCATTGTTTTACAGCGTACATATCCTTTAATTTAAACATTTTTAAGTGAACAAAACTAAATGATATTTTATTGGGAGCGCTGTGCTATTTCCAAAAACTCTAAAACTTACATTAACCCGATATTACATCAGATTGCGTGGGGTTTGCACTTGTTTTTTTGTAAACAGTGTGTACTTGTCCTTTACTGATAGGTACAAAAACTATATAACAGTATTACCTTATTCTAACCCCTGGACACCGCAAAATGCCCCTTAGATTAGCATTGGCATATTCATGCTGGCAAAATTATTGTTCAATTATTCCAATTTTACAGTTTCAACATTAGAAAAAATAAAGGTTAAGAAATTTTGCCAAAAATGACTGCTCTGTAAATGTAACCCTCTCTCTCTAAAGAAAATGACTGCTCTGTAAATGTAACCCTCTGTCTCTAAAAGAAATGACTGCTCTTTAAATGTAACCCTCTCTCTCTAAAAGAAATGACTGCTCTTAAATGTAACCCTCTCTCTCTAAAGAAATGACTGCTCTGTAAATGTAACCCTCGTCTCCTAAAAGAAATGACTCTCTGTAAATGTA
>JAACNH010002659.1:0-27255 GCA_019447015.1 Hymenochirus boettgeri
ATACGATCCCTGACTATCTGTATATATACATATCTCCTGATATTAATATCCGATCCCTGACATCTGTATATATACAGCTCCCTGATATTAATATCCGATCCCTAATTGCTGTATTATATACAGTCTCCCTGATATTAATATCCGACCCTGACTATCTTATATATTACAATCTCCCTGATATTAATATCCGATCCTGACGATCTGTATTATATACAATCTCCCGATATTAATATCGATCCCGACTATCTGTATTATACAATGTCCCGATATTAATATCCGATCCTGACTATCTGTATTATACAGTCTCCCTGATATTAATATCCGATCCCATAGACTATGCCTGTATTATATACAATCCCTCCCTGAATTAATATCGATCCCTGACTATTTTTTTTTTTTTTCTTGTATTATGATACATACTCCTGATATTAATATCGATCCCTGACTATCTGTATATATACAATCTCCCTGATATTAATATCCGATCCCTGACTATCTGTATTATATACATGTCCCTGAATTATATCCGATCCCTGACTATCTGTATTATATACAGTCTCCCTGATATTAATATCCGATCCCTAACTATGCTGTATTATATACAATCTCCCTGATATAATATCGATCGCTGATATCTTCTATATATACTCTCCGATATCTAATATCCGATCCCTGACTATCTGTATTATCATCCAATTCTTACCCGATATTTATAGCCGATCGCGCTGACTATCTGTATTATATACATCTCCCAGATATTAATATCCGATCCCTGACTATCGTATTATATACAATCTCCCTGATATAATATCGATCCCTGACTATCTGTATTATATACAATCTCCCTGATTTAATATCGATCCCTGACTATCTGTATTATATACATCTCCCTGATATTAATATCCGATCCCTGACTATCTGTATTATTACATCTCCCTGATATTAATATCATCCCTGACTATCTGTATTATATACAATCTCCCGATATTAATATCGATCCCTGACTATCTGTATTATATTACACATCCCGATATTAATATCCGATCCCTGACTATCTGTATTATATACAGTCTCCCGATATTAATATCCGATCCCTGCTATCTGTATTATATACAATCTCCCTGATATTATATCGATCCTCTATCGTATTATATACATCTCCCTGATATTAATCGATCCTGACTATCTGTATTATATACATCTCCCTGATATTAATATCGATCCCTGACTATCTGTATTATATACATCTCCCTGATATTAATATCGATCCCTGACTATCTGTATAATACAATTCCCTGATATTAATAATCCGATCCCTGACTACTGTATTATATACAATCTCCCTGATATTAATATCCGATCCTGACTATCTGTATTATATACAATCTCCTGATATAATATCCGATCCCTGACTATCTGTATTATATACAGTCTCCCTGATATTATATCTCGATCCCTGACTATCTGTATTATATTACATCTCCCTGATATTATATCCGATCCCTGACTATCTGTATTATATACATCTCCCTGATATTAATATCCGATCCCGACTATCTGTATTATATACAGTTCCCTGATATTAATATCCGATCCCTAACTATCTGTATTATATACAATCTCCCGATATTAATATCCGATCCCTGATATCTGTATTAATACAGTCTCCCTGATAATATCCGATCCCTGACTATCTGTATTCTATACAATTCCCCCTGATTTAATTATCCGATCCCTGACTATCTGTATTATATACAATCTCCCTGATATTAATATCCGATCCCTGACTATCTGTATTATATACAATCTCCCTGATATTAATATCCGATCCCTGACTATCTGTATTATATACATCTCCCTGATATTATATCGATCCCTGACTATCGTATTATATACAATCTCCCTGATATTAATATCCGATCCCTGACTATCTGTATTAATACAGTCTCCCTGATATTAATATCCGATCCCTGACTATCTGTATTATATACAATCTCCCTGATATTAATATCCGATCCCTGACTATCTGTATTATATACAGTCCCTGATATTAATATCGATCCCTGACTATCTGTATTATATACAATCTCCCTGAGTATTAATCCGATCCCTGACTATCTGTATTTATACAATATCTCCCTGATATTAATATCGATCCCTGACTCTGTTTAGATACAATCTCCTGATATTAATATCCGATCCCTGAACTATCATGTAATTATATACAGTATCTCCCTGATATTAATATCGATCCCTACTATCTGTATTATATACAATCTCCCAGATATTAATATCCGATCCCTGATATCTGATTATATATACAAATCTCCCTGATTATATATCCGATCCCTGACTATCTGATTATATACATCTCCCTGAATTAATATCGATCCCTGACTATCTGTATTTATATACATACTCCCCGATATTAATATAGATCCCTGACTATACTGTATTATTACAGTCTCCCCTGATATTAATATCGATCCCTAACTATCTGTATATATTACAGTCTCCCTGATATTAATATACGATCCCTGACTATCTGTATTATATACAATTCTCCCGATATTAATATCGATCCCTGACTAATCTGTATTATATACAATCTCCTGATATTAATATCGATCCCTGACTATCTGTATTATATACAGTCTCCCTGATATTAATATCGATCCCTGACTATCTGTATTATATACAGTCTCCCTGATATTATATCCGACCTGACTATCTGTATATATACAATCTCCGATATTAATATCCGATCCCTGACTATCTGTATTATATACAAGTCTCCCTGATATAATATCCGATCCCTGACTATCTGTATTATATACAATCTCCTGATATTAATATCGATCCCTACTATCTGTTATTATATACAATCTCCCGATATTAATATCCGATCCCTGACTATCTGTATTATGTACAGTACTCCCTGAATTAATATCGATCCCTGACTATCTGTATTATATACAATCTCCCCGATATTAATTATCCGATCCCGACTATTGTATTATTACAGTCCCTGATATTAATATCCGATCCCTGCTATCTGTATTATATACATCTCCGATATAATATCGATCCCTGACTCTTGTATATTTACAATCTCCCTGATATTAATATCCGATCCCTGACTATCTGTATTATTACAGTCTCCCTGATATTAATATCCGATCCCTGGACCAATCGTATTATTACATCTCCCTGATATAATATCGATCCCTGACTATCTGTATTATATCACTCTCCCGATATTAATATCCGATCCCAGACTATCTGTATTATATACAGTCTCCCTGATATTAATATATCGATCCCTGACTATCTGTATTATATACATCTCCCTGATATTAAATCATCCTCCTGACTATCTGTATTATTACAGTCTCCCTGATATTAATATCGATCCCTGACTATCTGTATTATATACATGTGTCCGATATTAATATTGAGTCCCTGACTATCTGTATTATATACAATCTCCTGTATTAATATCCGATCCCTGACTATCTGTTATGTATATACATCTCCCTGATATATATCGATCCCTGACTATCTGTATTATATACAACTCCCTGATATTAATATCGATCCCTGACATCTGTATTATTACAATCTCCTGATATAATATCCGATCCCTGACTATCTGTATTATATACAGTCTCCCTGATTTAATATCCGATCCCTGACTATCTGATTATATACAATCTCCCTGATATTAATATCCGATTCCACTGGACTATCTGTTATATATACATCTCCTGATATTATATCGATCCCTGACTATCTGTATTATATACAATCTCCCTGTATTAATACGATCCCTGACTATCTGTATTATATACAAATCTCCCTGATATTAATATCCGATCCCTGACTATCTGTATTATTATACAGTCTCCCTGATATTAATATCCATCCCTGACTATCTGTATATATCATCTCCCTGATATTAATATCGAGCCCGACTTCTGTTATATACAATCTCCCTGATATTAATATCCGATCCCTGACTATCTGTATTATATACAATCTCCCTGATATTAATATCGATCCTGACATCTGTATTATATACAATCTCCCTAGATATAATATCGACCTGACTATCTGTATTATATACATCTCCCTGATATTAATATCCGATCCCTACTATCTGTATTATATACAATCTCCCTGATATTAATATCCGATCCGACTATCTGTATATTACAATCTCCCTGATATTAATATCGATCCCTGACTATCTGTATTATATACAGTCTCCCTGATATTAATATCCGATCCCTGACTATCTGTATTATATACAATCTCCCCGATATTAATATCGATCCCTGACTATCTGTATTATATACAATCCCTGATATTATATCGATCCCTGACTATCTGTATTATATACAATCTCCCTGATATAATATCGATCCTGACTATCTGTATTATATAACATCTCCCTGATATAATATCGATCCCTGACTATCTGGATTATATACAATCTCCCTGATATTAATATCGATCCCTGACTATCTGTATATATACAGTCTCCCGATATTAATATCGATCCCGACTATCTGTATTTATTACAATTCCCTGATATTAATATCGATCCCTGACTATCTGTATTATATTACAGTCTCCCTGATATTAATATCGATCCCTGACTATCTGTATTATATACATCTCCGATATTAATATCGATCCCTGACTATCTGTATTATATACAATTCCCCGATATTAATATCGATCCCTGACTATCTGTATTATATACAATCTCCCTGATATTAATATCGATCCCTGACTATCTGTATTATATACAATCTCCCTGATATTAATATCGATCCCTGACTATCTGATTATTATATACAATCTCCCTGATATTAATCCGATCCCTGACTATCTGTATATATACAATCTCCCTGATATTAATATTCCGATCCCTGACTATCTGTAATTATATACAATCTCCCGATATTAATATCGATCCCTGACTATCTGTATTATATACAATCTCCCTGATATTAATATCCGATCCCTGAATCTGTATTATATACAATCTCCCGATATTAATTCGATCCCTGACTATCTGTATATATACATCTCCCTGATATTTTAATACGATCCTGACTATCGTGTATTATATACAGTCTCCCCTGAATTAATATCGATCCCTGACTATCTGTATTATATACAATCTCCCCGATATAATATCCGATCCCTGACTATCTGTATATACAATCTCCCTGATATTAATATCGACCCTGACTATTGTATTATATACAATCTCCTGATATTTATATCGATCCTGACTATCTGTATTATTACGTCTCCCCCGATATTTATATACGATCCCTGACTATCTGTATTATATACATCTCCCTGATATTAATATCCGATCCCTGACTATCTGTATTATATACATCTCCCTGATATTAATATCGATCCCTGGCTATCTGTATTATATACAATCTCCCTGATATTAATACGATCCCTGACTATCTGTATTATTATACAATCCTCCCTGATATTAATATCCGATCCCTGACTATCTGTATTATATACAAATCTCCGATATTAATATCGATCTCCTGACTATCTGTATTATATACAATCTCCCCGATAAATATCCGATCCCTGCTATCTGTATTATATACATCTCCCTATATTAATATCGATCCCTGACTTCTGTATTATAAACTCCCCTGATATTAATATCCGATCCCTGACATCTGTATTATATCAATATCTCCCTGATATTAATTCATCATCCTGACTATCTGTATTATATACAATCTCCTGATATAATATCGATCCCTGACTATCTGTATTATATACTCTCCCTGATATTAATATCGATCCTGACTATCTGTATTATATACAATATCCCCTGATATTAATATCCGATCCCTGACTATCTGTAATAATACAGTCTCCTGATATTAATAACCCCAAAAAAACCCCCATATCGATCCCTGACTATCGTATTATATACAATCTCCCCGATATTAATATCGATCCCTGAATATCTGTATTATATACATCTCCCCTGATATTAATATCGATCCTGACTATCCGTATTATATACAATCTCCCGATATTAATATCGATCCCTGACTATCTGTATTAATTACATCTCCCCGATATTAATATCCGATCCCTGACTATCTGTATTATATACAGTCTCCCTGATATTAATATCGATCCCTGACTGTCTGTATTATATACAATCTCCCCGATATTAATATCCGATCCCTGACTATCTGTATATTATACAGCTCCCTGATATTAATATCCGATCCCTGACTATCGTTATTATATACAACTCCCCGATATTAATATCCGATCCCTGACTATCTGTATTATATACAGTCTCCCTGATTAATATCGATCCCTGACTATCCGTATTATATACAATCTCCCCGATATTAATATCGATCCCTGACTATCTGTTTATATACAATCTCCCTGATATAATATCGATCCCTGACTATCTGTATTATATACAATCTCCCCGATATTAATATCCGATCCCTGACTATCTGTATTATATACAGTCTCCCTGATATTAATATCCGATCCCTGACTATCTGTATTATATACATACTCCCTGATATTAATATCCGATCCCTGACTATCTGTATTATATACAATCTCCCCGATATTAATATCCGATCCCTGACTATCTGTATTATATACAGTCTCCCTGATATTAATATCGATCCCTGATATCTGTATTATATACAATCTCCTGATATTAATATCGATCCCTGACTATCTGTATTATATACAATCTCCCGATATTAATATCGATCCGACTATCTGTATTATATACAGTCTCCCTGATATAATATCCGATCCCTGACTATCTGTATTATATACAGTCTCCCTGATATTAATATCCGATCCCTGACTATCTGTATTATATACAATCTCCCTGATATAATATCCGATCCCTGACTATCGTATTATATACAATCTCCCTGATATTAATATCCGATCCCTGACTATCGTATTATATACAATCTCCCTGATATTAATATCGATCCCTGACTATCTGTATTATGTACAATCTCCCCGATATTAATATCGATCCCTGACTATCTGTATTATATACAATCTCCCTGATATTAATATCGATCCTGACTATCTGTATTTATACAATCTCCCGATATTAATATCGATCCCTGATATCTGTATTATATACAATCTCCCCGATATTATATATCGATCCCTGACTATCTGTATTATATACAATCTCCCTGATATTAATATCGATCCCTGGCTATCTGTATTATATACAATCTCCCTGATATTAATATCGATCCCTGACTATCTGTATTATATACAATCTCCCCGATATTAATATCCGATCCCTGACTATCTGTATTATATACAATCTCCCGATATTAAATATCGATCCCTGACTATTGTATTATATATACATCTCCTGATATTAATATCGATCCCTGACTATCTGTATTATATACAATCCCCGATATTAAATCCGATCCCTGACTATCTGTATATTATTACGTCTCCTGATATTAATATCCGATCCCTGACTATCTTATATATACATCTCCCTAGATTAATATCGATCCCTACTATCTGTATTATATACAATCTCCCTGATATTATATCGATCCCTGACTATCTGTATTATATACAATTCTCCCTGATATTAATATCCGATCCCTGACTATCTGTATTATATACAATCTCCCTGATATTAATATCCGATCCCTGACTATCTGTATTATATACAATCTCCCCGATATTAATATCGATCCCTGACTATCTGTTTATATACAATCTCCCTCGATATTAATTACGCTCCATGACTATCTGTATATATACAATCTCCCTGATATAATATCGATCCCTGACTATCTGTATATATACTCTCCCTGATATTAATATCGATCCCTGACTATCTGTATTATATACAATCTCCCTGATATTATATCGACCCTGACTATCTGTATTATATACAGTCTCCTGATATTAATATCGATCCCTGACTATCTGTATATATACAATCTCCCTGATATAATATCCGATCCCTGACTATCTGTATTATATACAATTCCCCTGAATTAATACCGATCCCTGACTATCTGTATTATATACATCTCCCTGATTATTATATCCGATCTGACTATCTGTTATTATACAAATCTCCCTGATTATATATCGATCCCTGACTATCTGTATTATATACAGTCTCCTGATATTAATATCCGATCCCTGACTTTGTATTATATACATCTCCCTGATATTAATATCCGATCCCTGACTATCTGATATATACAATCTCCGATATTTAATATCCGATCCCTGACTATCGTTATATATACAATCTCCCTGATATTAATATACGATCCCTGACTATCTGTATTATATACATCTCCCCGATATTAATATACGATCCCTGACTATCTGTATTATATACAATCTCCCTGATATTAATATCGATCCCTAACTATCTGTATTATGATACAATCTCCCTGATATTAATATCCGATCCCTGACTATCTGTATTATATACAATCTCCCCGATATTAATATCGATCCCTGACTATCTGTATTATATACAATCTCCCTGATATTAATATCCGATCCCTGACTATCTGTATTATATCCAGTCTCCCTGATATGTAATATCCGATCCCTGACTATCTGTATTATATACAATCCCTGATATTAATATCGATCCCTGACTATCTGTATTATACATCTCCCGATATTAAATTCCTGACTACTGTATTAATACAATCTCCCGATATAATATCCGATCCCTGACTATCGTATATATACATCTCCCTGATATTAATATCGATCCCTGACTATCTGTATTATATACAATTCCCCTGATATTAATATCGATCCTGACTATCTGTATTATATACATCTCCTGATATTAATATCGATCCCTCATATATCTGTATTTATACAATCTCCCTGATATAATATCGATCCCTGACTATCTGTATTATATACAGTCTCCCTGATATTAATATCGATCCCTGACATCTGTATTATATACATCTCCTGATATAATATCCGATCCTGACTATCTGTATATATACAACATCTCCCTGATATTAATATCCGATCCCTGACTATCTGTATTATATACAGTCCTCCTGATATTAATATCGATCCCTGACTATCTGTATTATATACAATCTCCCCGATATTAATCGATCCCGAATATCTCGTATATATAAGCTCCCTGATATTAATATCGATCCCTGACTATCTGTATTATATACATCCCGATATTAATATCGATCCCTGACTATCTGTATTATATACAATCTCCCTGATATTAATATCCGATCCCTGACTATCTGTATTATATACAATCTCCCTGATATTAATATCCGATCCCTGACTATCTGATTATATACAATCTCCCTGATATTAATATCCGATCCCTGACTATCTTATTATATACAATCTCCCTGATATTAATATCGATCCCTGACTATCTGTATTATATACAATCTCCCTGATATTAATATCGATCCCTGACTATGTATTATATACAATCTCCCTGATATTAATATCGATCCCTGACTATCTGTATTATATACAATCTCCCTGATATTAATATCGATCCCTGACTATCTGTATTTATAACAATCTCCCTGATGAATATCCGATCCCTGATATCTGGATTTATACAATCTCCCTGATATTAATATCCGATCCCTGACATCTGTATTATATACAATCTCCCGATATTAATACCGATCCCTGACTATCTATATTAATTACAATCCCTGATTTAATATCGATCCCTACATATCTGTATTATATACAATCTCCTGATATTAATATCCGATCCCTGACTATCTGTAATTATATACAATCTCCCCGATATTAAAATCGATTCCCTGACTATCTGTATTATATACAATCTCCCATGAATTAATATCGATCCCTGATATCTGTATATAACAATCTCCCGATATAATATCCGATCCCTGACTATCTGTATTATATACAATCTCCCGATATTAATAAATCCGATCCCGGACTATCTGTATATATACAATCTCCCTGAATATTAATATCGATCCCTACTATCTGTATTATATACAATCTCCCTGATATTAATATCCATCCCTGACTATCTGATATATACATTCCCCGATATAATACCGATCCCTGACTATCTGTATTATATACAACTCCCCGATATTAATATCCGATCCCTGACTATCTGTATTATATACAATCTCCCCTGATATAATATCGATCCCTGAATATCTGTATTTATATACAATCTCCATGATTAATATCGATCCCTGACTATCTGTTATATACAATCTCCCTGATATTAATATCCGATCCCTGACTATCTGTATTATATACAATCTCCCGATATTAATTCGATCCCTGACTATCTGTAATATAACAATCTCCCTGATATTAATATCGATCCCTGAATATTGTAATATACAACTCCCTGATATTAATATCCGATCCCTGACTATCTGTATTATATACAATCTCCCCGATATTAATATCGATCCCTGACTATCTGTATTATATACAATCTCCCGATATTAATATCGATCCCTGACTATCTGTATTATATACAGTCTCCCCGATATTAATATCGATCCCTGGACATCTGATTATATACAATCTCCCTGATATTAATATCGATCCCTGACTATCTGTATTATATACAATTCTCCCCTGATATTATATCGATCCCTGACTTGTATTATATCATCTCCCATATTATATCCGATCCCTGATATCTGTATATATACTCTCCCTGATATTAATATCCGATCCCACTACTGTATTATATACAATCCCCTGATATTAATATCGATCCTGACTATATGTATTATATACAGTCTCCCTGTATTAATATCCGATCCCTGACTATTGTATTATATTACATCTCCCTGATATTAATATCCGATCCCTTGACTATCTGATATATTACAATCTCCCTGATATAATATCGATCCCTGACTATCTGTATTATATACAAGTCTCCCTGATATTAATATCGATCCCTGACTATCTGTATTATATAAAATCTCCCTGATAGAATATCCGATCCCTGGTACTATCTGTATTATACTAATCATCTCCTGATATTAATATCGATCCCTGACTATCTGTATTTACTAGTCTCCCTGATATTAATATCGATCCCTGACTATCTGTTTATATACAGTCTCCCTGATTAATATCGATTCCCTGACTATCTGTATTATATACAATCTCCACTGATTATTAATATCGATCCCTGACTATCTGTATTATATACAGTCTCCCTGATATTAATATCCGATCCCTGACTATCTGTATTATATACAGTCTCCCTGATATTAATATCCGATCCCTGACTATCTGTATTATATACAATCTCCTGATATTAATATCCGATCCCTGACTATTGTATTATATACAATCTCCCGATATATCGATCCCTGACTATCTGTATTATATACATTCCCTGATATTAATATCGATGCCCTGACTATCTGTATATATACAGTCTCCCTGATATAATATCGATCCCGACTATTGTATTATATACATCTCCTTGATATTAATATCCGATCCCTGACTATCTGTATTATATACAATCTCCCTGATATTAATATCCGATCCCCTGACTATCTGTATTATATACAATCTCCATGATATAATATCATCCCTGACTATCTGTATTATATACAGTCTCCTGATATTAATATCGATCCCTGACTATCTGTATTATATACAGTCTCCCCGATATTAATATCCGATCCCTGACTATCTGTATTATATACAGTCTCCCTGATATTAATATCCGATCCCTGACTATCTGTATTATATACAGTCTCCCTGATATATATCCGATCCCTGACTATCTGTATTTATATACATCTCCCCGATATTAATATCCGATCCTGACTATCTTATTATATACATCTCCTGATATAATATCCGATCCCTGACTATCTGTATTATATACAGTCTCCCTGATATATATCGATCCCTGACTATCTGTATTATTACAATCCCTGATATAATATCCGATCCCTGATATCTGTATTTATACAGTCTCCTGATATTAATATCCGATCCTCACTGACTATCTGTATTTATAACAGTCTCCCTGATATAATATCCGATCCCTGACATCTGTATTATATACAGTCTCCCTGATATTAATATCCGATCCCTACTATCTGTATTATATACAGTCTCCCTGATATTAAATTCGATCCCCTACTATCTGTTTTATTTTTTATATACAATCTCCCTGATTTAATTTTCCGATCCCTGACTATCTGTATTATATCAATCTCCCCGATATTAATATCGCATTCCTGACTATCTGTATATATACAATCTCCCTGATATTAATATCGATCCCTGACTATCTGTATTATATATAATCTCCCTGATATTAATATCCGATCCCTGACTATCTGTATTATATACAATCTCCCTGATATTAATATCGATCCCTGACTATCTGTATTATATACAATCTCTCCCGATATTAATATCCGATCCTGACTATCTGTATTATATACATCTCCCCGATATTAATATCGATCCCTGACTATCTGTTTATATACAATCTCCCTGATATTAATATCCGATCCTGACTATCTGTATTATATACAATCTCCCTGATATTAATATCGATCCCGACTATCTGTATATATATACAATCTCCTGATATTTATATCGATCCCTGACTATCTGTATTATATACAATTCCCTCCGATATTAATATCCGATCCCTGACTATCTGTATTATATACATTCCCCTGATATTAATATCCGATCCCTGACTATCGTATTATATACAACTCCCTGATATTAATATCCGATCCCTGACTATCTGTATTACATTACAGTCTCCATGATATTAATATCCGATCCCTGACTATCTGTATTAATACAATCCCTGATATTAATATCCGATCCCTGACTATCTGTATTATATACAATCTCCCTTGATATTAATATCCGATCCCTGACTATCTGTATTATAGACATATCCTGATATTAATATCGATCCCTGACTATCTGTATTATATACAATCTCCCTGATATAATATCCGATCCTGACTATCTGTATTATATACAGTCTCCCCGATATTAATATCCGATCCCTGACATCTGTATATATACAATCCTGTTAATATCCTGATCCTGACTATCTGATATATTCAACTCGATATTAATTCCGATCCCTGACTATCTATCTGTTATTATATCAATCTCCCTGATATTAATATCCGATCCCTGACTATCTGTATTAATACAAATCTCCCTGATATTAATATCGATCCCTGACTATCTGTATTATATACAATCTCCCTGAATTAATATCCGATCCCTGAATATCTGTATATTACAATCTCCCTGATATTAATATCCGATTCTGACTATCTGTTTTTATTTATTTTATATCATTCTCCATGATATTAATATCCGATCCCTGACTATCTGTATTATATACAGTTCTCCCTGATATTAATATCGATCCCGACTATCTGTATTATATACAAGTTCCTGATATTTATATCCGATCCCTGACTATCTGTATTATACTACATCTCCCTGATATTAATACCGATCCCTGACTATCTGTATTATATACCATCCCCTGATATTAATCCGATCCCTGACTATCTGTATTATATACATCTCCTGATATTAATATCCGATCCCTGACTATCTGTTTATATACAATCTCCCTGATATTAATATCGATCCCTGACTATCTGTTTTATATTACAGTCTCCTGATATTAATATCCGATTCCCTGACTATCTGTATATATACATATTTCCCCTGATATTAATATCCGATCCCTGACTATCTGTATTATATACAGTCTCCCTGATATTAATATCCGATCCTGACTATCTGTATTATATACAATCTCCCTGATATTAATATCGATCCCTGACTATCTGTATTATATACAGTCTCCCGATATTAATATCCGATCCCTGACTATCTGTATTATATACAGTCTCCCTGATATTAATATCGATCCCTGACTATCTGTATTATATACAGTCTCCCTGATATTAATATCCGATCCCTGACTATCTGTATTATATACAATCTCCCTGATATTAATATCGATACCTGACTATTTGTATTATATACAATCTCCCTGATATTAATATCCGATCCCTGACTATCTGTATTATACAATCTCCCCGATATTAATATCCGATCCCTGACTATCTGTATTATATACAGTCTCCCTGATATTAATATCCGATCCCTGACTATCTGTATTATATACAATTCTCCCTGATATTAATATCGATCCCTGACTATCTGTATTATATACAGTCTCCCTGATATTAATATCCGATCTGACTATTGTATTATATACATCTCCCTGATATTAATATCGATCCCTGACTATCTGTATTATATACAGTCTCCTGATATTAATATCGATCCCTGACTATCTGTATTAATACAATCTCCCTGATATAATATCGATCCCTGACTATCTGTATTATATACAATCTCCTGATATTAATATCGATCCCTGACTATCTGTATTATACAATCTCCCTGATATTAATATCCGATCCTGACTATCTGTATTATATACAATCTCCCCGATATTAATATCGATCCCTGACTATCTGTATTATATACAGTCTCCCTGATATTAATATCCGATCCCTGACTATCTGTATTATATACATCTCCCCGATATTAATATCCGATCCCTGACTATCTGTATTATATACAGTCTCCCTGATATTAATATCCGATCCCTGACTATCTGTATTATATACAAATCTCCCTGATATTAATATCGTCCCTGACTATCTGTATTATATACAATCTCCCCGATATTAATATCCGATCCCTGACTATCTGGTATGAATTACAATCTCCCTGATATTAATACCGATCCCTGACTATCTGTATTATATACAATCTCCCTGATATTGAATATCCGATCCCTGACTATCTGTGATTTATACAGATCTCCCTGATATTAAATCCGATTCCTGACTATCTGTATTATATACAATCTCCCCTGATATTAATATCCGATCCCGACTATCTGTATTTATACAATCTCCCTGATATTAAATCGATCCCTGACTATCTGTATTATATACAATCTCCCTGATTTAATACGATCCCTGACTATCTGTATTATATACAATCTCCCTGATATTAATATCCGATCCCTGACTATCTGTATTATATACAATCTCCCTGATATTAATATCGATCCCTGACTATCTGTATTATATACAATCTCCCTGATATTAATATCCGATCCCTGACTATCTGTATATATACAATCCCCTGATATTAATACATCCCGACTATCTGTATTATATACAATCTCCCCGATATTAATATCGATCCCTGACTATCTGTATTATATACAATCTCCCCGATATTAATATCGATCCCTGACTATCTGTATTATATACAATCTCCCTGATATTAATATCGATCCCTGACTATCTGTATTATATACAATCTCCCTGTATCGAATATCGATCCTGACTATCGTATTCTATACAGTCTCCCTGATATTAATATCGATCCCTGACTATCTGATTATATACAATCTCTCCTGATATTAATATCGATCCCTGACTATCTGTATTATATACAGTCCCTGATATAATATCGATCCCTGACTATCTGTATTATATACAATCTCCCTGATATGAATATCCGATCCCTGACTATCTGTATTCTATACAGTCTCCCTGATATTAATATTCGATCCCTGACTATCTGTATTATATACAATCTCCCTGATATTAATATCCGATCCTGACTATCTGTATTTATACACATCTCCCTGATATTAATATCGATCCTGACTATCTGTATTATTATACAATCTCTGATATAATATCCGCCCTGACTATTGTATTATATACAATCTCCCTGATATAATATCCGATCCCTGACTATACTGTATTATATACAATTCCCTGTATAATACCGATCCCTGACTATCTGTATTATATACAATCTCCCTGATTAATATACGATCCCTAATATATAGGGAGATAGTATAATATATATGACTTTATTAGGGAGATAAATATTCTTTTATATATACGTTATATAGGGAGATAAATGTACTTTAATAGGGAGAAAAATATACTATTATAGACTTTATATAGAGGCTATAAAATATACTTTATATGGCTTTATATAGAGATAATGTACTTTATATGACTTATATGGGGAAAATATACTTTATATAGACTTTATATACAGAGGGGATAATATGTACTTAAATAGACTTTATATAGGGAGAATTATAATTTATGACTTATATAGCGGATAAATGGCCTTTATATAGGGAGATAAATAGATTATATAGGGAGATAAATAGACTTTATATAGGGAGATAAATAGACTTTATACGGGAGATAAATAGACTTATAAGGGAGATAAATTAGAATTTATAAGGGAGATAAATAGACTTTATATAGGAGATAAATAGACTTTATATAGGGATAAATAGGACTTTATACTAGGGAGATAAATAGACTTTATATAGGGAGATATGATAATAGACTTTATAAGGGAGATAAATAGACTTTATATAGGGAGATAAATAGACTTTAATAGGGAGATAAATAGACTTTATATAGGGAGATAAATAGACTTATATAAGGGAGATAAATAGACTTTATATAGGGAGATAAATAGAACTTATTAGGGAAAAATAGACTTTATATAGGGAGATAAAGCTTTATACAGGGAGATAAATAGACTTATATAGGAGATAAATAGACTTTATAAGGGGATAAATAGACTTTATATAGGGAGATAAATAGACTTTATATGGGAGGATAAATAGACTTATATAGGGAGATAAATAGACTTATATAGGGAGATAAATAGACTTTATACCAGGGAGATAAATAGACTTTATATAGGGGAGATAAATAGACTTTATATAGGAGATAATAGACTTATATAGGGAGATAAATAGACTTTATACAGGAGATAAATAGACGTTATATAGGGAAAAAGACTTTATTAGGGAGATAAATGACTTATATAGGGAGATAAATAGACTTTAAAGGAGATAAATAGGACTTTATATAGGAGATAATATAGACTTTATATAGGGAGATAAATAGACTTTATATAGGAGATAAATAGAACTATAGATTTATACAGGGAGATTAAATAAGACTTTATAAGGGAGATAAATAGACTATATACAGGAGATAAGGCTTTATATAGGGAGAATAATCGGACTTTATAGGGAGATAAATAGACTTTATATAGGGAGATAAAATAGATTTATATAGGGAGATAAATAGACTTTATATAGGGAGAGAGATAATAGACTTTATATAGGGAGATAAATAGACTTGTATATAGAGGAGATAAATAGACTTATATAGGGGAGATAAATAGACTTTATATAGGGAGATAAATGACTTTATTAGGGAGATAAATAGACTTTATATAGGGGGATAAATAGACTTTATATAGGGAGGATAAATAGACTTTATACGGGAGATAAATAGACTTTATATAGGGAGTAAATAGACTTTATATAGGGGGATAAATATATAGGAGATAATAGATTATATAGGGAGATAAATAGACTTATGTATAGGAGATAAATAGACTTTAATAGGGAGATAAATATGACTTTATACAGGAGATAAATAGACTTTATATAGGGAGATAAATAGACTTTATATAGGTAGATAAATAGACTTTATCATAGGGGGAGAAATAGACTTTTACAGGGAGATAAATAGACTTTATATAGGGAGTATAATACTTTATTAGGGAGATAAATAGACTTTATATAGGGAGAATAATAGACTTTATTAGAGAGATTAAATAGACTTATATAGGGAGATAATGACTTTATTATAGGGAGATAAATAGACTTTAATAGGGAGATAAATAGACTTTATATAGGGAGATAAATAGACTTTATACAGGGAGATAAATAGACTTTATACAGGGAGATAAATAGACTGTATACAGGGAGATAAATAGACTTTATATAGGGAGATAAATAGACTTTATATAGGGAGATAAATATTAGAATTTATTAGGGAGGAAAATAGACTTTATATAGGGAGATAAATAGACTTTATATAGGGAGATAAATAGACTTTATATAGGGAGATAAATAGACTTTATATAGGGGGAGATAAATAGGACTTATATAGGGGATAATAGACTTATTATAGGAGATAAATAGACTTTATATAGGGAGATAAATAGACTTATATAGGGAGATAAATAGACTTTATATAGGGAGATAAATAGACTTAATAGGGAAATAAATAGACTTTATAAGGGAGATAAATAACTTTTATAGGGAGGAAATGACTTTTTTATAGGGAATAAATACTTATATAGGGAGATTAAAATAGACTTTATATAGGGAGATAATAGACTTATATAGGGAGATAAATAGACTTTATATAGGGGAGAAAATATACTGATATATGGGGAGATATAAAGACTTATATAGGGAGATAAATACTTTATATAGGGGATAAAAAACTTTATATAGGGAGATAAAATTACTGTATATAGGGAGATAATAGACTTTATATAGGGAGATAAATATACTTTATATAGGGAGATATAGATAGACGTTATATAGGGGGATAATTAGACTTTATATAGGGAGATAAATATACTTTATATAGGGAGATAATTAGACTTTATATAGGGAGATAAATAGACTTTATATAGGGAGATAAATATACTTTATATAGGGAGATAAAATAGTATACTTTATATAGGGAGATAAATAGACTTTATATAGGGGATAAATAGACTTTATATAGGGGATAAATAGACTATAGGATATAAATAGCTTTAATGGGGATAAATAGACTTTATATAGGGAAGATATAAATAGACTTTATATAGGGAGATAAATAGACTTATATAGGGAGATAAATAGACTTTATATAGGGAGATAGGAGATAAATTGACTTTAGATAGGGAGATAAATACTTTTATATAGGGAGATAAATAGACTTATAAGGGAGATAATAGACTTTATCTAGGGGATAAATATGACTTTATATAGGAGATAAATAGACTTTATATAGGGAGATAAATAGATTTATATAGGGAGATAAAGAGCTTTATATAGGGAGGATAAATAGACTTTATATAGGGAGATAATAGACTTTATATAGGGAGATAAATAGACTTTATATAGGGAGATAAATAGACTGTATTATAGGGAGGGATTTTTTTAATTATTTATATTAAAATAACTTATATAGGGAGATAAATAGACTTTATATAGGGAGATAAATAGACTTTATATAGGAGATAAATAGACTTTATATAGGGAGATAAATAGACTTATATAGGGAGATAATAGACTTTATATAGGGAGATAAATAGACTTTATATAGGGAGATAAATAGACTTTATAGGGAGATAAATAGACTTTATACAGGGAGATAAATAGACTTTATATAGGGAGATAAATAGACTTTATATAGGGAGATAAATAGACTGTATAGAGGGAGATAAATAGACTTTATATAGGGAGATAAAAGACTTTATATAGGGAGATAAATAGACTTTATATAGGGAGATAAATAGACTTTATATAGGGAGATAAATAGACTTTATATATAGGGGAGATAAATAGACTTTATATAGGGAGATAAATAGACTGTATATAGGGGAGATAAATAGACTTTATATAGGGAGATAATAGACTTTATATAGGGAGATAAATAGACTTTATATAGGGAGATAAATAGACTTTATATAGGGAGTAAATAGACTTTATATAGGGAGATAAATAGACTTTATATAGGGAGATAAATAGACTTTATATAGGGGATAGACTTTATATAGGGAGATAAATAGACTTTATATAGGGAGATAAATAGACTTTATATAGGGAGATAAATGACTTTATATAGGGAGATTAAATAGACTTTATATAGGGAGATAAATAGACTTTATACAGGGAGATAAATAGACTTTATATAGGGAGATAATAAGACTTTTATTAGGGAAGATAAAATAGACTTTATATGGACTTTATATAGGGAGATAAATTATACTTTATACAGGGAGATATACATAGACTTTATATAAGGGAGATAATAGACTTTATATAGGGAGATAAATAGACTTTATATAGGGAGATAAATAGACTTTATATGGACTTTATATAGGGAGATAAATAGACTTTATATAGGGAGATAAATAGACTTTATATAGACTTTATATAGGGAGATAAATAGACTTTATATAGGGAGATAAATAGACTTTATATAGGGAGATAATAGACTTATATAGGGAGATAAATAGACTTTATATAGGGAGATAAATAGACTTATGATATATGGGAGATAAATATACTTTATACAGGAGATAAATAGACTTTATATAGGGAAGATAATAGACTTTATATAGGGAGTATAAATAGACTTTATATAGGAGATAAAAAGACTTTATACAGGGAGATAAATAGACTTATACAGGGAGATAGGAGATAAATAGACTTATATAGGGAGATAATGACTTTATATAGGGAGATAAATAGACTTTATAGCTTTATATTTAGGGAGATAAATAGACTGTTTATAGGGAGTAATGACTTTAAGGGAGATAAATAGACTGTAATAGGGAGATAAATAGACTGTATATAGGGGAGATAATAGACTTTAGTATAGGGAGATAGATAAATAGACTTTATATAGGGAGTAAATAGACTTATACAGGGAGATAAATAGACTTTATATTTATACAGGGAGATAAGAGACTTATACAGGGAGATAAATAGACTTTATATAGGGAGATAAATAGACTGTATATAGGGAGATAAATAGACTGTATATAGGGAGATAAATAGACTGTATATAGGGAGAATGGGTGGGACTTTGTGAAGTTGTAAAGATTTACAGGGTTATTCAATAAAAGTTCTTATCGTTTAAAATGGTGCTAATTTTGCCCCAACCAATCAGATTTTATTTAAGATTTGAAAGCTAACATCTGATTGGTTGGGGGAAAATTAGCACCATTTTTAACGATAAGAACTTTTATTGAATCTCCCTGTTAGTTTGTCATCTTTAAAGATTTTTTCAGCTTTAGACCTTTAAATTACTCCCCAGTCCCCATATACAGTAGGCCGCTCATCTATTATTCTATATACCGTATTATAATACCCACTGAAACCATTAAATCATTAAAATTAGAGGCGTATTAATGCAGTTTTCCATTTCCCACATTGGGCTTCTGCCTGTCAATCATTCTTCCTTTTATTTTCCCATTCCAATGTTAGTTTCCCAAACAGTGATGATAGCAATGAAACATATAGCATGTCCCTGCCCACTAATGCAAGGTTCACAAACTCTAACGGATAACAAGTTCAGACAGGTAACTAACCCCCCTTTAACCCACCTGCTCAACTCTTTCCTTTTATTCTTGCTCCTGATTGGGTTTCAGTTTTTGGCTGTTCCAGACTTGCTATGAGAATATTGGGAGTGTTCAGGATCCCCTAGGGTTAGAGATAAGTGGGGGGAGGATAATTAAAAAGGTGCAAGGCATTATGGGAGTTCCAGAATTCAATGGAGAGTATTAGACACTAATAAACTGGAATATTTACAGGGACCCACATTGGGGCTGATTTGTACTTTCACTTTGTTTGTTTAACACTAAAAAGCCCAGAGAGAACAATAAAGGACAACTTAAGGCTCCAAATGACTTTAAATAATAATATAGCATAGTTGTCTGAGTTTTCTTTAACAGCAATGCAGGTCTAATGGTATTTGGCTTGATTTTATTTAATTCTATGCTCCAGGGAGATAGTGGTTGTTATGTTACGCAATAGGATTGGCCAATCAGAAAACTTCTGCACTATCAGCTACCTGTGAGGTCCGGGGATATTGGGAACATTATTATCCCAACAGATTTTCCATCTTAGGGGAAGAATAGAGATGGACTGGAACGTGGATCAAAACCCGGTTTTCGAGGTGGAGATCGCGGACTTAGCGGATTTTCCGGAATTTCGTCTCTTTAGATTTTTCCGAACCATGTTCAGATATTTTCAAGAATTACGAAACGTATTTTCAAATTTTCCATTTCTTCTTGAATTTTTGAAAACGATCTAGACGCATTTCCCAAATTCCCCAACGGCAGCTCAATTTGTTATCAGCCCCCGTTAGCCATGGCAATGAGAATTCTGGGGTTTTAACGCTTAATAAGAAGAAGATTGCAGCTTTGCACAGGAAAAAGCAATCAATCCTTGAACGCAGATTCCGATTTCTCGTCATTTTGAAATATTCCAAATTTGGGGAAAATCCAGAATATTTCAAAATTCTGAAAAATCTAGAAAATACAACGCGTAATGCCAAAACGGGAAGCGCATGAAGCTTCCGGTACTGGACAGTGTTTTTTTACATGTTCCTCAGACCTTTTCTTATGTCCCCGAGCCATTAACGGTGCATTACCATTGCTATTTATACCAGAAATGCGGAATTTTGGGATTTTTAAATTTTTCGGAAAATCTGCGAACGGAACGGATTTTTGCAAGTTCGGCCATCTACGGTGAAGAAGTAGCATGTAGAGAGTGGGTTGATCACTTGAGCACCCAGGGAACTGCCATCTCTAATACATGGGAGGTAACAATTAGGGCCAGGAAGGCTTGGCAAGTGGCATTGCTAGGGGACTCCATTATATAAAAGATGGATAGAGTAATCTGCTGTGTTGCCTACCTAGTGCTGGGGTTTGACATGTGGTGGATCGTGTAGACAGATTTTTTGGTGGGGCTGGGAGTGACCTGGTCTTGGTTTACATTGGAGCTTAGAAGAATTCTACCTTCAACTTGAAATCTATGGTGAGCTTCCCCTTCAACAGAAGAAAAAAAAAGATACCTGCAGGGTTTTCGAGTAATTTTATCAGATCTGTTGCACATTCATCTTTACTCCAGGGTGCAAACCAAGAGCCAATCTGTCTCTCACTCACTTATTAGAAACTAACTATTTCAGGCTACTGGGTTCCTTTAAGCAAGTCCAAAACCAACAATTCCTACCATTAGTTCAGTCCCTAGCGGACATTAATGCCTCTGGCTGATCCTCTTATATTTTCATTTCTCTTTTTGTACGTGAACCTCTAAGTAGTGATCGGAATTTTACAGTAATAAAAACATTTAACATATTGGGAAAGAATCAGTGGCGGAATTCCTAAATCTCACGTCTACTCCTTGTTAGGGGTAACATGACAACTTTCACCCAGAGTTGTCTGTACCCACCTATAACCACTGTATTCTCATGTAGAATAGGAAGGGGAAGAACAGCTGTCACAGACTTAGAGAGACAGGTCAGACTAGGAAGTGTAACTTTTCAAGTCTATAACTTAAGATCCAGAGAAGCTCACAACATCGTCTTGACTAAAAGGAATAAGAACACACTTTTCCATAGATGGCACTTGTATCAAGACCATGGGTACCTTTTCAGAAATAAAACTGGATACAAAACAGGAAGATTTCAAAAGGATCTGTGCACAATTTAATAGTCAAACAAGGAAGGGAAAAATGTATGGATCTGTTTATTTACAGGTACAAAACCACAAGAATTGGAACAAAAAAAAAAATTGCACCTTCAAAGTGTTCTTCACAGTGGGAGCAGTAAAATAATGGAGTCTCGTCCAAAGACAGCTCTGCCTTGGCAGGCAAAAGAACTACATTCAAAAAGTGTTTGGATACCTTTTCACATCAGTAAGACATTCATAGTAATATGAGTTAAATTAAACACGGGTAGTACAGTGTGTTGATCCAGGGAGAAATCCAATTCCTAGGAAAGAATGTTTCCCCACTTGAGACAATATTGGCCAGAGGATTAATTGTAGTTCATTTCCATCCTCTGGATTAACATGTAGAGAGGGTTTTCATTAATGTTGGAATATGAAGGATTTATGGTTTCTTTCAGACGAAGATTCTATGTAATGAAATAAATTGAGAAAATTGGTGGTGGAGAAGGCAGAATGGCCTCGCTGTGTGGACCTTAACCCGAAATTTAAGGTTGGTGGTGCTCTGAGGTTTAACCTTGAAGTTTATGTCATGCATGGTAGTGTTTTGTGATGTCATCCCTGAGGACCACCTAACAGGACAATATTTCTGGTGGGTTTTTCTTGAAAATGTCCATAGTCACATGACTTGACCTCAACAGCCATCTTGTGTCTTCAATAAGGATTCAGTAAGATACCCAAACTGAAATTGACATAGGAATCCATGCTATGAATTGGGAGAGGGGGAGTGTGGTTAGTCAGTTGGTGGGATGTGGTACAGCCATCCAACCGATCATGTTTGGATAAAAGCAGATGGAAAATCTGAGAAATTTAATACATTTGCTTCGATGGGTAAGTTTGTAGGGAGCAAGATTCCGAGAGGCAGCCCAGGAACGTTGGTTAATTATAACCTATAAAGAAACACACAATCAAGGTAATAAAATCTCGGATTATGAGCTGCATTGGAGAACACCCTGAACGTAACAGTTATGGCTGTGAAAGCAGTAAAATGGCTACTTAGTGCACCACAAGACAACACTACCATTCATTAAATGGAAACTAAAGTTACCAGACAACATTGTCCCAATAGACAGAGCACATTCAAAAAATACTGTGTCTCACCTCTCCCTTTGCTGTGGCTGTGGGATGAGTTATGAAATAATCTGTGGGTACAAGGGATCTGCTCCTATAACCCACCTCTTTTTTTGGTGGAAGTCTAAGTAGTCGCAGTACTTTGCACATGCTCTGTAATGTTCAGCAGATTAAAACAAGGAATCCGATGCCTTTCCCCCTAGAATAATGATATTACAGCCCAGAGACTTGCATCTGTCACAGAAGATCCTGCCTCTCAGACACAGAACATAGATTTAACCATGTTATTTTCTATCAAGCTTTGATTAAGAAAAAAAAGGAAGTCTGGGTATTTGAACCTGTAACCTCATGGGCTATGTTTTTCTAAAAGTAGAGAATTAGTCAACTGACTCCCCACAGCTAAAAGCGAAGAAAACAGGTTCATTTAGAAACCTTCAGGGTTATTCAATAAAAGTTCTTATCGTTTAAAATGGTGCTAATTTTGCCCCAACCAATCAGATGTTAGCTTTCAAATGTTAAATAAAATTGGTTGGGGCACAATTAGCACCATTTTAAACGATAAGAACTTTTATTGAATCTCCCTGTTTATCTTTAGCTAGAAACAGAATGGAAGCGAAAAAAAACCCCCAATAAACCAAATCAACATGGAAGCCTTCTTAGCTACAGAATCTACTTCTTACGAAATGTACTTACTAGTAGGGATGGAAGGTTCGAGGATCCGAACCCGGATCTGCTGCGGATTTATCCCGTTCGCGAACGGCGTATTTTTTCAGATTTTCCTCCTTCCGAACAGCGGATTTCTCGTATTTTTGAAATTACGAGGATTTCTTGTATTTTCGAAAATGTGTGAAAATACGTATTTTCGAAATTACGAGGATTTCTTGTATTTTCGAAAATACGTATTTTTGAAAATTTTTGAAATTACGAGGATTTCTCGTATTTTCGAGGATTTTTTTTTCATTTTAATGGGTCCGCTCGCGGATTTTAAAATTTTTGAATTTTCTCGAAAATTCGCAGACCCTCGAGCGGACCGGATTTTGCGAAGTTCGGACATCTCTACTTACTAGAGAGGAATTTTTACAATCTGTAGTTCTGGGGAGAAAAGCTGAAAAATGAAGTATATATATATATATATATGGAATTTACTGGAAGATATTATTATTTAATTTAAGTTTTTTTTATTATTTTTACCTCAGTAATTCTGCATATTTTTTATATGTTAGTGAGCTCCCATTTTAGGTTCTGCTAATTTCCAGGGTTTCCTTGGAATGTTTCTAACCGTAACTATTATATTGTCTGTAGGATCGCTCAAACATACAGGAAGTCAGTGGGGCTCATTTACCCAGAGCCGCTATCGCTCTGGGTGAATGCTCCTTCCGCGATTTAATATCGCGTTTGCGAATGTGGGTAAATCCCGATAAGAGATTTTAACGCCAGCTAAAACTAGCACAAACGTGATATTAAATCACGAGCGTCGAATGTGATTTTTGCGTAACCCGCGCATCCAGCGCTAACCGGTTAGCGTGACTTTAACTCCATATATTTGCCCAGCCAGTCTGGATACTCCCTCTGTATCAGTTATCTGACTATACACAGATACTAGAAGGAGGGCTCCAGATTACAAAATTGCCTTTGGCCCCATTCAATCTTACTCAGACTCTCTGTGTGACTGATCTGGATGACTGAACTTTCCCCCACGCTATGCGATATGCCGACACTTTATAAATAAAGGGAAATATTATTCATTTCTGTATTGTCTCTGATGCCTTCACTCTCCCTTTCAATGTATCAGTGCAAAAAGATGATATTTCCACTTGGGTCAATCAGTCACCGGCAGCCTGGGGAGCGGTGTAATTCAACTCAGACTCTCCACAGCTGCCAACGAAATAGAAAGAAACAACAAAGAGGAAGAAAGAAAGAAAACTCTCCTTGCACACTTCGCTTCCACATCTGGAGGAAAGATTGTGCTAGGGAGGGGGCTGGTTACAAAGGAATGGGGACAGATCTGCTATTGGGCCAGTGTTTGTTACACACATGGACAAATTGGAAATCCAGCAATGTGCTGGACGGTGGGAAGAATCTATCACCAGGAATGCAAACAGTTGACCCATTGGTTCCATCCTCACATATTTCATGGGCTTTCCTCCTGACCTGGCAACTGGGTAGCAGAGAACAGCCACAGTAAATACGTCTGTTCCTATACATTCTGGGAATGATCCCAAGTAGAGGTTACCCAGTAATTACACAGGCCGTGTACGACATGAACGGACAGAAATGGATATCGATGGGAACCATGAGCCAGTGAATGTGGATGAACAATCTCAGGCTAGAGGACAATGATGTGAATTTAATCACAGCCGGACAAACCAAAACATCTAAATAAGGCTAAATATGAACAGAAAGAAGTCTACATTTCTCACTGACCTTCACATTATTGGGCTGATGTCTTCCCTGGGGGTTCACAAGAATGGAGGTGCAGGGAACCCCCGAGGTCTTCCCTGTGAGTTCTCAAGAATGGAGGTGTAGGGAACCCCAAAGGTCTTCCCTGTGAGTTCTCAAAAATGGAGGTGTAGGGAACCCCCAAGGTCTTCCCTTGGAGTTGACAAGAATGGAGGTGTAGGGAACCCC